>CAUYRT010007754.1:0-34656 GCA_963574885.1 Lepilemur ruficaudatus
CTGTAATCCTAGCACTCTGGGAGGCTGAGGCAGAAGGATCGCTTGAGCCCAGGAGTTTGAGGTTGCTGTGAGCTAGGCTGATGCCACGGCACTCTACAGCCCGGGCAACAGAGTAAGACTCTGTCTCAAAAAAAAAAAAAAAAAAAAAAGAAAAGACAGGCTGGATATGTTACCAGGCAGTCTGATGAAGAAAAGTTACTTATTGCTCATGAAATTATAATTTTCTCATTTGTCAAATGAGAAAATAATAGTTCCTATGCCATTGGATAAAGATTTGATCTTGGAATGCCTGTAAAACCATCCTGGAGTGCTTAGTAATGAATAGCTACTGTTTACTGGTGATAGCATAATGAAAGATTCCATGGGATTTTATCCTGCAAGTAAACAGCCTTTAGTAATCAGATGGCCAGGGTAAAAGCAATTAGGGAATGAAAAATGTAGCAGAGTTTCTGGGTAAGAAAGTTTTTCGGAGAGGCATTAGGTTCTCACCCTTATACTTTCTGATTTGGGACACTGGAAGAGAACATTGAGAAGATACGCTCGAATACCTGCAGTTTAAGACCTATTGTCTTCTCCTGCTCTGCCAGCAATTGGATTCTGTCTGTCTCCATCTTCTCAGTCAATTGTCTCAGATGTTCCTGATAGCTTTTCTCTTTCTGTTCCATCATCTGCTCGTTCTTCTTTTGCATTTCCTGCAACATTTTGTTTGCAGCTTCTGCAGATTCAACCTTTATGCGTTCCACTGAGGAAGAAAAATACGCAGAGAAATATGAATAATAAATCACATGTGTTCCTTTTGACTTTCACCCTTTTTTGTTTTATTCTCATGTCATTGAGAAAACTGGCTGTAATTTTTTCACTGAGTAACCAGAAGAGAGACGACCATACGTACCAGTTAAGAAAAAACTACCATAGAACGAGGAAAGATAGTTGCTACTGCTTCTCTATAATAATAATTCCAGGTGGACCAATATTGCTAACTAACATTTCTAGGGCTTTCCAGCCATCTGGAGTGCTTTCAGTTGTTCTTACCCTCAATCTCTTTTTCCTTTTCTGTGAGCGACTGATCAGTCTGTAGAAGTGCATCAGCCACATCCTCCTTGGACTCCAGGTATTTTTTCAGCATCTCTTCTGCCTAGTTACACAGGAAGTTAGAACGAGCAAACAAAGACTATGGGTTAAGGCAAAACCCTGCAATATACATGTTAATTCAATGTATTAAATAATTTTACCACCCATGTAACAATTCACTTTGTAATTGAAATAGCATTTTAAATTTAGTAGGTCTAAAACCCAACTCTGGATCCCCCCTCAAATCTGTTCCTTTCCAATCATCCCAATTTTAATAATTAGAAACTCTATTCATCTAACAAAATCCTTGATATCTTCTTTGTCTCATACATCCCATGTACAATCTCCTGCTAATTGTGTTGGTGTTGGCTTTAGCTTCAAAGTACAACCAGAACCCATCACGTGTCACCTGCCTCACCCAAACACACTAGTCCAAGCAGCATCACCTCTAGCCTGGACCATTGCTATAGCACCAGAATTGGTCTCTCCGCATCCACTCCTTCTTCCCTACAGCCTAGTCTTCTCAGAGCAGCCAGAGTTTTGCTATATTATTTTAAGAAAGATCATACCACTCTTATACTTAAAACCTTCTGTTGACTTTCCAACTCATCAAAATAAATTCCCAACTTCTTTCAGGGGACTTCCACATACTCCCCTATCTGGCCTCTGTGTTCTCACCATTCTTCTAGCCCTATCACCTGCCAGCCTCTCCTTGGCTCACTGCCTGCTAGCACGTTAGCTTTTTTGCTATTCCCAGAATATAAGCCAATTTATTCTTCTGAACCATTTCTGTTGCTTGAAATTTTCTTCCCCTAAGTCCATTGGCTCACTCCCTAACTGCTTTGAAGACTCTGCTAAAACTTTACTCATCTCAGATAACATACTGTCTTTTCTACTCAACATCCCTTATAGCTGGGCTGCCCATAAGATTAAATTCTGACCAAAAACATGCAATCAGAAATGTTATATAGTACTTCTCAGAAATCTCTGAAAAGGGAGTTAACTCACAGCCCTTTTACTCTTCTGTTTTTTCCTTTTCCTATCCATCTCTAACGGTGGAACCAGAGGCTGAAATTCTAAGAGCCATCTTAGAGCATAAATTGACCTTGAAGATGGAGGCCGTGTGCTAAGGAGCTGGAATAGAACAAAGGGAAGGGTCTGGGACTAAGTCTTCATAGCAGCACTGGGCTCCCTCTTCCTGACTTCTTGCAAACAAGAAAGAAAGAAACGTTTGCATTTTTTAAGCCACTGGTTTTTTTTTTCCATTTTATATAATACACAGCCAGACCTAATTCTAAGTGATATAACCTGAGTATATTAGCATTGAAGAATTGTTAAGAGCAGATTCTGCTACCTGATCTTGCATTCAAGCTGTATGGCTCATTACCCGTGTGACATAGGGTGAGTCATTATACTTCTCTGTACCTCAATTATTTTTATAAAATTGAGATATTAAAAATACATACTTTGTAGGATTGTTGTGCATATTAAATGAATTAAGCTCTTAGACCAGTTCCTGGAACACAGTAAGTGCTATTTAAGTATTAACTGTTATTATTATTATTTGTCAGTAAGGTATAATTTGCTTATTGCTTGCAAGTACTTTGAGAGAACTTGGTCTTTGTGGGGTTTTTTTGTTTTGTTTTGTTTTCTTAATTGCTCTATCCCCAGCAAGTTGACAAGTGCCTGGCATGCAATTAGGCCAGAATAAATAATGTGAATGGATAAATAAATAAATGAGTAAATTCCGTAAACAGTTTTTGATGGCTCAATCTGGGCTTCCAGTGAGGACCTTGGTATCTATCTCATGGTAGGCTCTCTTATTGAATGAATCAGTAAATGAATGAATGAAAGGCAGAGGTCCCACATACCAATCATAGTGCCATTTTTTTTGTTCCTGGTGGGGTTTAAAGAGTCTCCTTAGCAAGTCCCCAGAAGTGGTACCCACTGTGTAGTTTACCTGTAGCCCCTTTCCGGGTGCCTGATAGTACTTATTCTTCAGTTCCTGCTTCTTCTGAATAAAGAGATGGTAGCCTCCTGGTTTAGAAAATGTCCCCTGCTTCACTTCCTCTTCTAGAGGGCCAAAAATATCCTGAAGTAAAGCCATGCAACAATCTGATGATGCTTTCAAATTCTGCTTACAGAAGTCATCTCGCTTTGCTTCCAACTGGGCCTGTGAAGTTACAAAATACACAGATGATACAGTAAAGCCACGAGGATGTTAACCACACATAGATGACTGGGAGGTACTTCTCCCGCAGAGATTGTGGCCTCTAAATAGGGCCACACTCCTCACCTTCCCTAAGACAAGTGCTAGTTGCAAAAATGTATCTGCTCCTTTATGTTTTCCTGGAGCTGCTTTTCCCTGCTTTTCTGCTTCAGAGAATGATTCTCAAAGCTCAGACACGGTTTTATATGAAGCTTTCATCTTCAAGTCTTTAACTTCTGGAATGGTTCAGAGCACCAACACTGGAGTCAGACAGGCCTGTGCTACCACGTTGTGGCTTTGTGACATTCAGCTTTTGTGAGCTGAGGATTCCTTGTCTGTACAGCAGGGGGATAAATACCTATCCTAGATTTCTTGGCAGGATTATACGAGGATTATATGAGTAAAATATTAAGCCCAGTGACTTTCCCAGAAGTGCTCAGTAAGGGGTAAATGATTATTTACTACATTTACTAATGTGAGAATATTTCTGTGTATTTTCTCAATATAGGGCTAATGAAAGTAATGAAGATTGTACCAAAAGTATTTTTCAGTATTTAGAAAGTCTAATAGAACAGCACATTTATCTACATTAAGTCAGTCAAGATAATAAGTATCAAGTTTTTTCTTCCTTAGGTTGAAAGGGTGCTGATTGTCTGCTGACACTGACTACCTAGCTTCACCAGAACCTCTGACCGCAGCAACGTATCATTTACACAACCCTGCCTTGCTAGCCAGGGGAAGGGTTTTCACTTGTCAAGTGGTCATTCTTCAGGCAACAATACTTCCTTAACTTAGAATGAGACAGACTTTAAAAACATTCTCTAATAAAATTCTTATGACTGATTTCTCTTTCTTGGTCTTCTGAATGTTTTACCGTTGACTTACATTAAGACAAAATCAAGAAATTTTTAGGGTTATATAAAAAATAATTGAATCCCCATGAAAGCAATGCATTTTTTCAACTTTAAAAGAAAAAAGTCAAATACTCCTTTATAAATGCAGTTGTGTAATTTACTTATTTGCTTCAAACACGGCAAAGGAGTGGAAATGAACAAAAAAAATGGATTTTTATAAAAAACTTGGCTAGTTATAGTGCCGTTTTTTATAAGTCTAGACTAGGCATATCCTAGTCTTTTAATAATGATTGCAAATATGTACACATAGCCAAGTGCTACTATTTTGGGGTCTAGAAAGAATTACTCTCCTCAAGAAGGGCCCATATTTTTCTGCCTTTCATGACCAAGAACACCAAATATACCCATAATTCCTTCTGGAACTTTTGGTCCACATCCTTGAAAGAGTTCTTCATGAAGACTTCAACGGCCTCTTTCTCACTGGCCCTGTGCAGGTCTAACAGCTCCTGGAGGGTCTCTGTGGGCAGCTGCACCTTCTGGCCCATCTCCTCGTCATAGTGGGCAATGGCCTTTTTCACTGCGGCCAAGTTCTCTATCTGGGCCAAAGCCAGGACTGCGTTCTCCATGCAGGGCAGATCCCCACTGCTGATAGCACTGACATAGGTCAGCACCAGGCTCTTTAGACCTACAGAAACAAATTTTAAAAATTGTGGGTATCAGTTGGTGGACAGAGTATTTTGCATGCTGTGAGTGTCACAAATAATGGTTTCAAGGATTTTCTGAGGAAGAATAGTAATAAAATAATTTCTTAACCTCTAGGTGCAGAGGAAATTAAAGATACTCTTTTCTCCTGCTTGTTTCACCCAAAAGGAAGATGTTGGAATGCAAAGATTACATTAAAGGTATTTTGAGGCTTAAATATCAGGTCTAGATCTTTTCTTACCCTTCCTGTCTCTCATCTCTCCCTGCATTCCTTTTTTCTCTTCACTCCTAATTTATTAAAAAAGTCAAGGAGAAAACTTAACCTTTTTCATTTTTATTTTCTTTGATGGTGCAGGCCACTAGTCTTGTGTTTGGCTTAGGTAAATGCATCTTCAAGATATTCTCTTATCAGAGCTACAAATGGGATGACCAGCTCATCTGGATTTGCCCAGAGCTTTGCTGGGTATGGCACTGAAAGTCACACATCCCAGAAAAACCCAATCTCAGGCAAATTGAAGTGTTTGGTCACCCAAAAGGTGATAGTTCTTTGTGACTCAATCCTGGACCTTCTCTTTATGTAGTTTTAACTACCATCTCTATAGATGACTGGTGAATTTTGTTTCCTGCCTTGATCTTATTTTTAAGTTTTGGATTTGTATATTTAATGTCTGTACAATATCTCTTAGTGTATATATGAGAAGAAATTCAATATTAAATAATCCAAATATAAACAACTTCATCCACTCTGAAAAATGGTTCCTCCTCCTGATATTACTGTCTCCGTAAACAACACATCCTTTCAAGCAGTTTATTAAGTTTGAAACTCTGGAGGCAGGTTTGGCCCTTCCTTCTGTTTATTCCCTGCATACATCTGTCATCATGCCCTTCGGATTTGATATCCAAAATATGGTTGGATCTTGTCTACATCACTGCCACTGTCTTAGCCTAACCCAATCCTCATTTATTGCTAAACTCCTGCAAACAGCATCCATTCTCTCATTCCCTCCCTTACACCTCTCCAACAAATTATCCGAAAAATACTCTAAGAATAAATATAAACATAAATTTTACCTCACTGCCCCAAATTCTTCAAGATCCTCCTATAGAGTGTAGAACAAACGCTAATCTCCTGTAAGTCCTCTGCCCATCCTTTCAAGACCCAATCTCTGCTAACCTCTCCAGCCATGGCACCACTCTGATTCCGTCTCCTCTTGATCCAATCACCTGTCTTTCTTCTATTTTTCTTGAAGTTGCAAAGTTCTTTCCTGCCTCAGGCCTTCCCCCATGACATTATCTCCGTCTTTAACAGTATTACTCCTTGTTCTTCTGATCAATTCCTACTCATTTTTAAGTTCTCATCTTACATGTGACTTCCACAGACAAACATTCTCTATCACACAGTGTAAATGATATCTACCTTCTCAGACTCTTTACTCTTTCATAGCAGCCTATTATGTTGATTTATTATGTTAATCATTCTATCTATCACTATACATTTTCAAACTTAAAAAAAAATATCTTTTGCTCCCTCTATGCTGGAATGAGACAAGAAATCTCATTTCTCTTAGTCTTCATTATACCCATGTATTACCAACACTCCTTAAATATTTGCAAACTGCTGAACAAGAGAATTATACTGCAGTTAGCGGCAAAGTCTCACTTACATATAGTATTTGCTTTTTTCGTTCTGTATGTATCTCCTGGAAGGCTATTTCACAAATGTGGAGCTGAGAAGTTGGTGGAGGAGGTTACTACAGCAGAATTAGATTCTAGTTATTTTCTTTTTTCTCCATGCTGTTATGAGTATGAGATGATACTAGAAGGGGTTTTGGTTTTCACGTAAAATTAATGTGATCTTTGTGTTACATTTTCCTTGGTATCATTAGATTATGTATTTGTCAGAAGTGACCCTTTTGCTTTCTTATCTTCTACAATGGGCAGAAGGAGGGTGTAGGGAACAAGCGGGTGGAGAGAGCAACTCACGAGGCCCGTTGACGGTGATGCCCCCTGAGAGAGTCTTGGCACTGGAATGGCTGAAGATGTAGGAACAGAATTCTGCAACTTGTTCTTTAAATTCGGGGTTCAGATCTTCCTCCTTTAGCTGTTCCAGGCAGACAAGGTACTTCCTCTGAGCAGGCCGGTCGAAAATGAAGCACTTCTTCTCAGGGAAAAACTTTCGGATACATAATCGAGGCTCATTAAAGTTTTTAACTTTTTGATCATTACCTGCAGGAATGAAAATGAGGATGGTAAAACTTCAAACTGAATACTTCAAATATATGATCCTTCCATTCCATCATTTTCACAAAGCCTATGTAAGGAGAAAATTAATGATAAAGGAGAAATTTTAAAAATTAAATTGGTAGAGAAAGAAAAATCTTTTTCCAAGAAGCAGAAAATAATGCCACTACGAGGGATCTACTCAAAGGAAAAGAAGTCATTATATCAAAAAGACACTTGAATCCAAATGTTTATCACAGTACAATTCACAATTACAAAGATATGGAATCAACCTAGGTGTCCATTAATTGATGAGTGGATAAAGAAAATGCAGTATATATATCATGGAGTACTACTCAGTCAAAAAAAGGAATAAAATAATGTATTTTGCAGCAACTTGGGTGGAACTGGAGACCATTATCCTAAGTGAAGTATTTCAGGAATAGAAAAACAAATGCCACATGTTCTCATAAGTGGGAGCTAAATGATGGATATATATGATCATAAAGTGGTATAATGGACATTGGAAACAAAGAAGGGGGGAGAGTAGGAGGAAGAAGAGGAATAAAAAATTACCTATTGGCTACAATGTACACTATTCTGGTGACAGGTACACTAAAAGCCCTGATTTCAGTATTATACAACTCATCCATGTAACAAGAAACGCTTGTAACCCCTAAATCTATTGAAATAAAAAAAATGCTATTTAAAATTGGATTCCATTGATTTAGTCAAGCAGTATTTTCATTTCCACTCACAGAACAATCAAGAAAACACAGTTATAAAATTATAACCTTCAGCGTCTACGCAGGAATGGTCATTCTGATATTGTTTTCTCTGTATTTGTTACCCAACCAAACATCAGGCCCAATAACCTGGTTTTAGCTTCAGCGAATGCTCCAGGTACTCATCAGCAGAGATGGGCTGTCCGTTTACTTCCAGCTGCAGGGAGAAGTCTCTGAGAGTCCACACAAATGCTGGAAAGAAGCTCACAAAGTCAGCTGAGTCCTCCACCTTACTGTTGTTATCAGGTGAGGATTTTGCCCTGATTCGATCTGTCAGCTCTGTCACGTAGCTGAGATGCTAAATTAAGAAAACTATAGAAAACATGTCACTTTTTATACTACATTTTATCCCAGTACTTAGCTAAACAAATTTGTTTTCTCTTTATTAGCTGATTCATTCATTCACAAACATTCAATCACAGACTTCATTCATTCACAAACATTATTGAGCACCTACTATGAAACAAGCACTGTCTTAGTGACTAAGATTATTACGGTAAACGAGACAATGCTATCATTGTAAAACTTACATTTTGACAACGAAGACAGATAATAAACAAGTAAACAAATGTAATAAAATCTCAGATATTGACAACAATTGTCTTGAAGAATAATGAACTCAGCAAAAGTTTAGAGAAAAACTATGGGTAACTGCATGTGGTGCTGCTTCATGTTGTCTAGTTGTCTAGGTAAATTCTGTCTGAGGTTGTAATTGAGAAGTGATCTGAATGAACTGAGGAAGCCAGCCATGCACAAATCCATCAGAGGAACATTCCAGACAGAGGCCACAGAACCTGCAATCCTGTAGACAGGAAATCACTGAATGTGTCCAACATATATTGAATATCAAGAAACCCAGTGTGGTAGGGCAGAAGTCTTAAAAGAAATAGCGGTCAGGGTCGGGCCCAGTGGCTCACGCCTATAATCCCAGCACTTTGGAAGGCCAAGGAGGGAGGATTGCTCCAACCCAGGAGTTCAGGGCTGCAGTGAGCTATGATTACTATGATCTCACCACTGCACTCCAGCCTGCCAGGTGACAGAGCAAGCAAGACACTGTCTCAAAAAAAAAAGGGGGGGGGGGATAAGGGTCAGAACATAAATCAAAGTAAGAAGTTTGAAATTTAATCAAAACTTAATGAGAAGCCACTGGTAGATTTTGAATGGAGAGAGGATATGATTTTTTTTTTAAAGATCATACTGGCTGGCAATGCATCTGAGTCAAGCGTGTAAGCAAACAAAACAGTTAAGTAGTTGAAATAAACAAGATGACAGACATTGGAAACTTAGACTAGAGGAAGGGTGGGGAAGGCTGCATTACTTTAGCCATAATCAAGTAAGGCCACATTCAAGAAACTTCAATTAGATACACTTAAAAATGTACCTTATTTTGTAAAAATCTAACTACTATGTATTTAATAATTTCAAAAATGAAAACTTTGTTAATTTTAAAGTTAACTAACCTTTTAATGACTTTGCTGTGTGTGCTTTTTGTTTAAAAGCATGTGAATATTTGGTTGCAGCATGGAGGTTCATAGTTTCAGTTGATCCTATGGATGGGTATCAGTCATTTGTGACCTTAAGAGCATCTTGATTTGGGTCAGGTAGGAGAATGTAGACTCATAGCAATAAATGGTTGAAAAGCAAGAAAGCATTCTTCAGGAATGTTGTCAAAAGCATGGGTATGCTACTGCATTTCTCCATATTTCAATTGGATCCTTCTTAGCACTTAAAGATGACTTTAAAATGCCATTTACTAAGAGCTCAATCAGTTTTATCTGTAGTTCTTTAGGTGCCTTGGTGATATCAACTAAGCAAGGCTGAAATACTAATTTGAGTATGACGTCATGATTCTCAAAGTCAGTGAACCTTTCATTGTATTCTCCAATTAATAGGTCTACACCAGCTATGTATTCTTCAATCAATTTGCATATATCATCCTGCTCATCAGTGACCTTTGTTAACTGGGGAAAATGTTCATCCAAAATTTCCTTTTGAAGAAATGTTTTGTAAAAGAGATAGCTTTTTTTGAAATGCTTGGATTTTTTGTCAAATATCATACATAGGCTTAGTTTTACCTTGCAAAGGAATACTCACGTCGTTTTGATTTGACATATCACACAGAAATGCTGCATTCCTATAGAAATCTTCTTTCAATAATTCACATTGCTGATTTTGTTCTTCACGAAATTTAACTATCTGTTCTCCCAAAGATAAAATTTTGGCTAACACCTGTCCCCGTGATAGCCAATGCACTTTAGAATGATGCAGCAAATCCACACTGAATACCTCATCATTCAACTTCACCATGTTATGAAACTGACTATGCTGTGTTGCATTTGCAAGAATATAGTTAATAATACTTATAACTTGTTGCAAAGCATCATTTAAAATAGTAGCTTTAGCACAGAGATTTTGCTGATGCAAGACACAACGAAAAGAAATGAGAGCATCAGGATCTGTTAATACATTTTTAATCTGTGCAATAAACCCTTCATGTTTTCCTGTCATGAAAGGTGCACTGTCTATCTACAGACTCACTAAATTTACCAAATCCAGTCCAACTTCACAACATTTATTTTGAAAGTTGTTGAAAATATCTATTCCCTGTGTTCTGTTCACAGGAGTGCCCAAAGTGAGTAACTCTTCATAGAAAAGAAAATCTTCTGCTATGACCCAAATGAAGTATAAAACCTGTGTTGAGTCAGTAGTATCAGTTGATTCATCCAAAGTGATGAAAAAATGTATATTTTCCTTTTGAAATATTGAATAAGGTTATTTTGTTAAGTTGAAGGCTAATTCATGCTGACAATGAGTTGTTGTTCTCCTTGAAAGAGGCAGTTGTTTGTACTTTGAAACATTACTGGGCTCTAAGCATCCTGCAACTTCAACAATGCATTCTTTCACAATTTCTGCATCGCTGAATGGCTTCCCTTTTCCCCTGAGTACATAAGCTACTTTATAAGTTAGATTAGTGGCATTATTTCCAGGTCTTATTGCTTTTACTTTTCATCTTTTAATTTCTGCAATACAATCTTTCATGTCTCTCCCTCTAATTTAAAATATTTGTGGTCCTTATGAGTGTTATAATGCTGATGAGCATTGAATTTCTTTAATGTTGATATTGCAGTATCACAAAGCAAGCAGATCATCTTATCTTTAGCAGACACAGGATAATATGGCAATTCCCAATCCTCATTAAAAAATGTTTTCTTCCTTCAGCATTCTCTGTTTAAGCATATAGAATTAAAAAATACTGTGGAGCTGTGCACCTATTCACAAATTCCACTTCAAACAGAAACACAGCACACCACTGTCAAAAACTGATAACAGATAAACTGGGTGTGCTTGACGCCCATAAACTCCCGCCAACCAGCCTCGTGCATGCGGTAGTGGCGCCAGTCAGGCGGGAGAAGTTAGAACTAAATCATTAGCATAACAGCCATCATTTTAGCCCTTACGGCTTGCTGTTGTTCTAATGTGCCATTCGATACAGGAGGATTATTTTGTTGAAACTTATTTTATTTTTTGGTATTTTAAATACGTTCATTTAAAAAATAAAATAAAAATATAAAAGATGAACAAAACGTATTAATAAAAATAAAAGGATTTGTTCTGTAAAATGTGGATTCAGTCAAAAGGCCGCACTTAAGGACCTACAAGGCCATGTGTGGTTTAAGGCCACAGGTTCCCCATGCCTGGGACCTATGACATGCAAGGTTTGGGATAAAAAAATAATTACCACACAAGACCACTTGAGAGGTCTGCAGAGGAAATAACATCTGCAGAGTACAGCTAGGTGTCAGTTAGAAGGCAACGTTTAGAGAAGATGATAAGAATATAGAGATTTCTGGAAGTGAGAGCGTAAGTACTAGAGAACATTGAGGGTTTGGACATGGACAGATTAAGTCAGATAGAGGATGTACAGAACCTTCTGTTGCTGAGTTTCTAAGAATATGTGTGACCAGGAAGGTTTTAACTTCTGATCGAGATTGAAGTAAAAGTGGAGATTGAGGTAGAACAAGATACTGAGCATAACGGGATCCATCAAAGAGGATCCACTAAAGAGGATTATACTTTGGTACTTGCTTGGCTCTGTACCTGGTGAAAAAACGAAGCCGTTCATTTTTAGATTGCATGCTGTTCTAGACCACAGTAAAAGGATACTGCAGTTGGTCCATGGCCTGCTGGTTGATGGTTCCCATGCTGTTGTACACGAAGGTGCTGCTCAGGAGGATGGCCAGGGCAAAGATCCAGGAGTCATTCTGGTTGTCTCCCTGGAAGTCAGGGTAGAAGCCACATGGAAGAGTGACTAAGGGAATGTGCTGTCAGTTCAGATAGGTGAAGACTGGATCCCAGCTCTGTCTCTCATTAGCTGTGGAAACTTAGGAAACTCACTTCCCTATGCAATATTTGTTTCCATCTTTAGAATGAATTTATAATAGTCAGTGCATGATGTTGTATAGTTTAAATAAGTCATCATACATAACTTGCATATCACAGTGGTAAGTACATAAGCATTTGATTAGCAGTAGCTATTTTGATCAGCTACCAAAGTTTCAAACTGGTATCCTGAACTTAGTTTATGACCCTCTTCCATGTCCATGACCATCACAGTAAGAAACACTTTAGACAGTAATGAAAATAAGCTCCTTTAATAAGAGTTTTCTATGTCCAAGAATTGTATAGTAGTAATACATTATCCTTAGTGAATAAAGATGTTAGTAGATCTTAAGCATTGTTTCTCTTTGTAGTAGTGCTGCTGTGCATGTGAATATTCTTACCATCCTTCAGGGGCCCCACCATGAAAAGTCAGACGTGTGTGTAAAATGTCCAGTGAGGTTTAAAGGTGCCTTCAGTAGCCTCACCAAAACATATTACTATAACATGAAAGAAACAACTAAAAATGTCATTAGCCATTATTTTATGGGTTGACCCATAATTAATCAATTGAATTTACTATCTGCTCTCAATGCTTAAACCAAGTAAATTAAAAAATAATACATCAATATGATTAATTAGAGCCATAAATCAAGGAGTAGGGGTGATAGTGCATAGAAGGCTGTTGATCTGATGTACGCAGAATTTAAAAGGTTTATTTTTTACCTTCTCTACATCTCCCAGGCCCTCAGTGTCCAGCAGAACTAAGGTGTGGTCTGGCTTCTTGGGATGAGGCACACACCACATCCAGATTCCCTTGGTGTGAGACTGCACCGTGGAACCGAGAGAGAAGCCTGCAAAGGAGAGAGGGGGTAAGACAGGAAGATTAAAAAGCAGATGCTTCTAGAAATCGGGGGTAATAGTTAACATAATCAAAGTTCGAAGAGATAAAAGAAACTATAACCAGTATAAATCTTAACTATAATCCTAGAAGTAGGAAAACTAGATATCCAACACAGATTGAAACATTCATTTTTCCTTAAATTTCAGTGGAAGCTTGCTGTTGCTACAGCAATATTTTAGTAAATGTTTTCTGATCCATTATTATGTAAGCTAATTTTTTCATTAACATCATATTTCTTCCAAAAAGGTACATTTATATTCTTAAATGGGAAAATAAAGGCAAAGTGGGAAGAAGAATGAGTTGACTCTAATCTTCCAAAGTCAATTAAAAAGCCATGGTGGATTGAAAGTCTTCAATATTCGTCCCCAACTCTAACTTCCTTTCCTCACACCCCTGCAATGGATGCTGACAGTGTGACTGCACAGAGGGGACTCATCCAAACTCTGCTGGTGCCACTCACCCTTTTTCTGCCCAGCCAGCTTGTTCATCAGGTAGGATTTGCCCGTGCGGTAGAGGCCCACGATGGCCACCACCACCACAGGCTGGGTAATGGCAGACAGGGTCTTCAAAGCTTCCTCATTAGCCACCAGTTGCCCTTTAGTGTTCTCAATCAGGCACACCGGGCCTGGCATGCAGATCTCTGAGGCCATGTTTATGGTGTTCCCTTATCTGCAAGGCAAAAGATGAAATAGAAAGCAATTTCTACATAGTTCGCCAAGCTGAACCTCGCACTATGCATTAAATTTTTGATTTCTATCCTTGAACTTTGTTTTTTGTACATTTAAAAAAGCCCTGTTTCCCTTTAAGACTGTCCTATAGACTGTTCCACTGGATCTCTCTAAGACAGCTTTATTTGGAAATAGTTAGACCTACAGAGAAGATTCACAACAGGTATGGAGAGTTCCCATATATCATTTCCCCAGCTTCCCCTAGTGTTAATATCTTACCTAACCAGAGGTAGGTAAGAAAACAATTACTGAAACCAGGATTTTAACACTGATACAATACTACTAGCTCACCCACACACCTTATTTGCATTTCAGCAGTTTTCCCTATGGTCCTCCTGCTCCACGGTCCAATCCAGGGTCCCTCATTGCGTGTAGTCATTATATTTCCTTGGTCTCCTCGCATCTTTGATAGTCCTTATTCTTTCTTTGTCTTTCATGACCTTGACATTTTTGAAGAGTACTGGCCTGTGATTTTATAGAATATCCCTCATTTGGAGTTTTTCTGATGTTTGCTCATTATTAGATTGAAGTTACATATTTTTGGAAAGTATGTCACAGAAGTGATGTTCTGACATCTTAGTGTCTTATATCAAAGGATCATGAGGTTGACCTGATTTATTCTGATGCTTTGATCACTTGATCACTTTGTTAAGGTACCGTCTGCCAGATTTCTCCACTGTAAAATACTGTTTACCATTGTCTCACAAAATAGTACCACTTGAAGAAGAGACACTTTTGAGACTGTGCAAATATCGTCTCATCATACTTTAATATTTTTTTCAGCCACTGTTTTTACCATCCATTGATAATTCTTGCTTATAAATTATTTACTGTGGTGTTTGACTGAATGTAATTTTCTATTCATATTATTCCTTCTGCATTTATTAATTAGAGTTCTACTGTGAGCGAGAGTTGTGCCTTCTCCACCATTTATTTTATTTACTCATTCAATCATTTAGTTTTATCAGTGTAGACTTACAGATATTTATTTTGCTCTGTGGGTAACACTTTTCTATCATAATTTATTCTGTTACTCAGCTTGTCTGAGTTTGGTCGTTGAGAACTCCTTCAAGCTAGGTCTCATGTTCTTTGGACATGCTTCCAATATAGTTTCAGTACTTCTTTGCTTTCTGACACCAAAATATATTCCAGGTTCATCTCATAGTTTTCCTTATTCAGCCTTAGAATAAGCCATTTCTCCCCAAAATTGTGGTTTCTATCATTGCATAATAGTACTTAGACACCAAGATATCACACTAGGTGTGTTTAGGCCCTCTAGGCCCTCTCAGGGGTAAAGTTAAAAATATATGCTTATATACTAGCATGTGAATACACACATTTACATTTCTTTTTTACTTATCCATTTCTATATCCAAGCTTAAGTTTCTTCTGATATTTCCAATTCCACTCCAACACAACTGAATTTATTCAAACTTTTTTCCTTTGTCTTTAACCCTTTTCTATGACTATATAATTGTACATAATATATTTGCTTACTCAATTCTAGTATATATAAAGTAGTTTCAAAGTTACTAATTCATAACTCTCTGAAAAATAAATTTATTAACTAGAGTACATAAGTTGTCAGTTTTTTGTCTTTAGTCTTATGCATACAGTTAAAACACATTCTAAAATTGCTTGAAAAATAAATAAAAAAATAAATAAAATTGCTTAGTTAGTTATTTCCTTCTCCATCCTCTTATGTGTGGTTAAACTGTTCATTGGTGACAGTTGGATTCAGCTGTTGGTTGATTTTAAGGATGTATTTATTTTTTGCGATTTTGAAATATCATGGTTCTAAAAGTCAGAGCTTTACAAAAATCTGTGGCTGGAGAAGTTTCAGTTCTGCTTCACCTTATCACTCTTTTCCCATCCCAGCTGTTTTTCTATTCTTTCTACTTCATTCCTACTCATCCTCCATAGATACCCAATCTTGTTAGATTCTGTTTTATCTTCCTTGTATTTTCTTTTCACAAATGAACGTGTGCATTTTCTTGTTCACATTTTCTAACATGAAGATTACAACCTTTAGGTAGATGGAAATCCCTCCATATCAGTTCATAAAAAACTTTCTCAACCCTTTTGACAGGTGACTACTCGATCGTGTGACTATCCCACAGTTTATTCAATCACTCTTTTATGTATGGACATTCAGATTGTTTCCAATATTTTGCAATTACGAACAATACTGCAATGAATAACTCTTCTCATCTTATGTATGTGTATTTTTATACTGTTGCTGGAGTAGCTTCAGGATAGATCTCTACAAATGAGATTGCTGGGTCAAAAGGTGTGAATGTATCATTTTGTTAGGTGTTATGAAATTCCTACCCAGAAGGGTGTACCAGGTTGTACCATACCAGCTCATCTTGAATATCATTTTCCAGAAAATAGAATTTTTTCTAGATGTCTCACATCTTCTGACTTACTTCCAAAATTTCCTTTGGAAGCTTTCCATGTTTACATTTATTTATTTATTTATTTATTTATTTATTTATTTTTGAGACAGAGTCTCACTCTGTTGCCCAGGCTAGAGTGGCGTGATGTCAGCCTAACTCACAGCAACCTCAAACTCCTGGGCTCAAGCGATCCTCCTGCCTCAGCCTCCCGAGTAGCTGAGACTACAAGCATGCTCCATCATACCTGGCTAATTTTTTTCTATAGATATTTTTTAGTTGTCCAGCTAATTCTTTCTATTTTTTTAGTAGAGATGGGTGTCTCGTTCTTGCTCAGGCTGGTCTTGAACTCCTGAGCTCGGACCCTCCACCCGCCTCGGCCTCCCAGAGTGCTAGGATTACAGGCGTGAGCCACCGCGCCCGGCCCATGTTTACATTTAGATCTTTGGACTGAACAAAGCTTAACTCTCTGAGCTCATGTGTAGAGTAATAGGGAGCCTTCACGTGGGAAATGTTATGTCAAACGTGTATCTACACTTTGAAACATGGGTGCCGTCCTAACCAGCCTTAGCCCTGGTTTCTTCCAGATCTGTTCATGGGCAGAGTCTGGTCAGATCATCGGACTGACCTTACCCATGACTTCCTCCTCTCCCTGTGCCGGAAGCCCTCCGAGCTACACGTCCATGCCGCCTGCCCACTCACTGGTTCTTAACATTTGCTGCAGGTCAGCATTCACACGTCTTTCACTCAAGGCTGATATCTCAAACCTGACACTTCAGTCTGTTGATTTTTGATGTCACCAGATTTTGATCTCTCTGTGTTTTAAGATTGAGTATCTATTCCCTCCATGTACATCGGTTTGCGTATTACTCGTTTCAAGTAATGAAGACACCATCAGGAAACACTCTGTGATAAACCGGACTTGTTTGTTGTTTGAACTCTGCTGCATATGGACTATTAGATACACACTGTAAGCATATCCTCTTCAACCAGGCCTTGATAATTCGATAATTTTGTAAAGTTAAAAGCAGTAAAAATCTTTCCTCTAGTAATGCCTTAACTTTGCGCTTTAAACTTGAATGTCTCATTCCCTGTAACTTAAGTGATCATGATAGAAAATTTATAATATCTTTAGGATACAAACAGAGGTTATAGGCACTGCAGTTTTCATTCTTACCTAAATTGAAGAGCTCTTTTCCTCAACTATGGACCTGATTACATCTGATTTCCTCTGCTGACAGCTTATATAAGTATCTGGCTTCCCACCTCTTCAGGGGAAGATGGTAAAAAAAGCCATTTATTTTTCCACGATCAGGACTTATTTCCTCTTACAGCAATGGTCCACAGAGAGGCACACTGATAGTTTCATTTTGTAGCCTGAGGTATACCACCATACAATGGGAATAAATCAACAACTGATTCAGAAGAAGTGGCTGCACAAAGATTTTATAAGCTCCTAATTACAATAAGTTGCTGCCTCTTTTTGAAGATCGCAAGTTGCCTACCTTCATTTACCTAAAACTATAAAGTCTGGCCAGCAAGAAAGTGATGGAGTCTGAGTTTATTGAGGTAGATACTAATAAATAAAGGTAATGTAAGATGGTGTCAAGAAAGAACCTTGAAACCTCCCCATCTCTGTGCAGGCTTCACCTCTGCTGCAGCCTAATTCAACACAGCAGGAGACCAGGGCACTCAAGGGACACGCAGCCCCTGATGAGACCAGGATTTCATCAGGACTTGTGTCCCACAGCAGGCTCGGGCAGCCTACCTGGGAGATGGCCATTTTAGAAAAAACTCATGGACCTATATAAATATTTTCCTACCTTGGCTGAGTCTTACCTGGAAGCAGAGATCCTTGGGAGTTGGCAAGAATGCAGCTTCGATGAGAAGGGTATGAGCCCTTATCCTCTTCCCTCTTCCAGTTTGGCTGCAGCCCTTTCACCCTCTTTTATCTGTCGCTGGAGTTTTGAACTTTAACCAGGCTTTGAAATGTGATAATTTTACCCTTCCAAAGCCCTGGGGCTTTCCAGTGTTTCTTCAGAGACTTGAGGATTAGACAAATTAAAAAGGAAAGTAACCTCTGCACAGAAATAGAGTAATACGAAACTGAAAGTAGTAATTTCAGGAAATAACTCATTTACCATAAACAGACTCTCTAAGAGCTGTTCTGGTGGGAGGGTTTGACAGGATTTCTCAATCAGAACATTCCGATTTTATTATTGGGAGAAATCTTAGACACTGCTTGCCCTATTAACTAAAAAGTTTCATTGGATCATTTAAAATAATGGTTTTTAAAAAAAAAATTTTATTTTTTTTATTTCAGCATATTATGGGGGTAACAGTGTGAGAAGCCTGGGGATGAGAAAGTCTCATGTAATAATTTGTAGGTCCAATGACCTTGAATATTACGCTCGTTTGCAGTGCATCTTATAACTCATGTTTAGTGATGAGGACTGGAAGTGTCCTGAGGGAATGTCCGCTTTGAAATTCTTAGCATCTGAGCCATGTCCTGACACTTAACATGTAATAAATAAATGAATAATAATGAAGATAGTACCCACTTATTGCACACTTGATACAGACCCACTGTTAACTTCTTTACATAGATTATCCTATTGTATTCTTGTCACAAATATTTTTACCACAATGTTACAGAGAGATTTAATGACTTGTTAAAATTACAAAGCTACTAAGTAGGATTTGAAGCCAAGAAGTCTTACTCCAAAACCCAGGCTATCAACTACTTCACCAACATACCTCTGTGTTTGCTAAGTGAACAATAGCAATGTTTCTTGTTTGTCAGTTGCTCTATAGGCCAGAAACACGTATCATTTAAACACAATATGGGGTGTGTATTATTCCCTTTGTCCAAGGAAGGAAAAGAGTCAGAAAGAGGTTAAGTATTATGTCAACCCAAAGCCAGTGACTTACACTAAGCCGGCAAGTCATTGAGTGAGATTCAGACTTGAAAATCCGTTTCTTTAATATCCCATTATTTCTCTACTCTAAACTGCCTCTAAAAGAAAGAAAGAAAGGGGGAAAAAACAGCGAAAATAAGATCCTGTGTGTGGAGGGGGTGTACGTGTGTGGGTATTAATGTTGGCGAAATCGAAAGTGCAAGTAGGGCAGGATTATTTCAAAATAGAACCAATGCAGGGAAATCAGCTGCTTTTTTCCTTCTGAACAATAAAATCTATCTATGCACACACAAAATAGTTTCAGGGCAATTAATCTTTGTGAATTAGGTATAATTTAAGGGTAAATAAAGATGAAAACTTGTTTATAAGTTAAAAAGAGCCCATTTTTCCAACTTCTTTCTACAGTTTTTTTTTTTTTTAAGACAAGTGGGTCAGAGGCTTTTCTCTAACCTTTTGAATATAAATAAAACCCTCCAGGGGCTAAATAAAAACATTGCCAGCTTTGCAACCCAGAGAAGTCTTCAAGATTCTGGGCTTCGTGTCTTTGGAAATGTAAACACCCATAAGGACAGATCCCCAGACTTCCTGACCCCATGGGAGCATAATCCAGGTGCCTATCCTGGATCTCTCTTCTCAGGGAGATAAGGAAAAGTTTATTATCCTTTCAGCCTTTCAGATGAGGACAATTAACTATGCAAATAGCCACCTCAATTCCCAAGTAAGCATAGGATGAACCACATGAGGAAAGGTACAACAAAGTTCAGGATGTAACAGCAACTTGAGTGTCAAGTCTTCTTATTGGGGACACAGAATGGCATCGATCATAAGGAAGCATGTTACATACTGGCAAAAAAAAGTGCAATATAAAGAATCTTATCTGTTTTGGTGTATAAATAGCGTGAACTTTCACCCTGATTTTCTAGTCACCTGCAGAATAGCTATGGACACGTACTTGGTTCTGCCTACCAAATAATGAAACAATATTCCTTCTTTTCTAAATTTTTATGGGGAGGACTATTTTTTTATAAAATTTTAAATTCACTAACAATATAAAAAAAATTAATTTACTACCTACCTTCCAAATATCTTTCCAGAAGAATTAAAGTTCTTATCTTTAGATAAATTTGTATGTATTGTTTGAGAATAATTCATGGTACATACAAAATAATTCTATTCATAAAAATTATAAATAAATAATAAAAGTAAAAGTCTAGGAGGATAGCTACGGTAAAATTAACAGTATTTCTGGCTCATTGATGAGACTGGAAGTTATTTTTTATTATTATACTTTCTTCAGTACTGTGAGTTTTTTTAATGACTTAATTATTTTACTATAATAAAAAACACACAGGCACCAAAAAAGTAATTTTTTTCTTTTGAAAAATGAAATCATTTTTTCAAGAATCATTTTCTGCTAGGCATTAAGTTTTCCAATCCATTGGTCATTTATTTGTTGGAAAGATATTTCATAAGCATAGATTATACACAAAGTCTGTCATATATTAGTGTTCAATTATGTACAGTTGAGTTATTTATATTAAGGTAGTGCAGATAGGAAAAGCTATTTAAAATGATGGATTGTCCCCTGGGTTTGGACAGAAATCAGGGAATTTGGTACAGTTGCAGGAGTCAATAAAGATGCTTTATCCTGGTGAGCAAATAAGGAGATAAAGCTTTATGACAATAGAAGGTATAGCAGAGGAAATGGCCTGAAAAAAAAAAAAAACGATTTAAAACTTCCCCCATTCTTTTTGAGAACTGAAGCCTGCTTTCCTGCCTTGGGAAGGTGATTAGGAGGGGCCTGGGGAATCAGCCATCCCAGGCCCTGGTGCTAGCCTCCCAGGTGGGCAGCTGGCGAAGGTCACAGGCTTTGTCTTGACAGAGGTGGGACGATTAGAATAGTTAACCAGGACAGCTTAGAACAGAGGGCCCCTCCCTTTAAAGGCTCTGTGTTTCTTCTTATGTTCAGGAAATTTGGATTTTGAGACAAGAAGGTCTACCATTTTCGTCCTTTGCCAACGAAGTAGTAAACTTCTCTTTCCTTCTCCTCAGACCTCTTTTTCTCGTTCTTCTGATGAGGTCTCAAGGACAAGTGCCAAGCTTTCAGTAACAGATTTTGGCTTCCCTGGCTGGGGCCTGAGAGGCATCCTGGTGAAATGGCATCCTGGAACAAGGGAGAAGCCCTGGGCCAAGACATGGGTCTTCACTGGCAGGGGTGGCTTCTTTTTGGATTGAGAGAACACGAGATTCCAGTAGCTGCTGCGGAGTGTTTTGGCTCTGGGGAAACTCTTGTCTCAGTCTCCCTGAAGTTGACGCAGCCCCCACAACCTGAATTGAGTTGAAGGGAAGGAAAGAGATTTAGGAAGTGTCACAATAGCCATTGCCATTTGGAAGTAAAGTCCCCTGGGGCACCAAGATCCTGTTTCCACCCATTTTTTGTTGGGGTGGGCAGTTTCAGACCTTCCTGTTGGTAACAGGCACTGTTTGCAGAGGGAAGTCTAGCAGTTAGTGGAAGTCGGTGACCTGGTTTGGATTTGGGGCTCTTTTGGGGTTCTCTGGGAACAGGGGGTGGGGTTAGGCTACCATTTGGGGAAGGTTTCCCAGGGAACCAGGGGAGTAGACCACCCATTTGGGGAGGGTTTTTGAACCTTCCAGTTGGGGTGGCGTTTATCCCCTTTGATTCCCATTTGTGAACCTTCCAGCCCTATGGCAGGGCATTCGGGGCACTGTCGAGGTGCAGTTTAGGGTGGCATTTGTCCCCTTTGGATTTCCATTTGTTTGATAGGCCTGGCATTTTGTGTTGAGAATTCTCTGTATTGTCTGTGTTTGTTTATAAAGTTTTGTTGCAACGTAGACAAGCTCCACCTAAAAGTCCCTTGGGAAAAATTTTGACTGGATGGCTAACTTATACCTGCAAACCTATGTCTAAGGAAAACGGTTTTATCATAATCCCATGTATGTGCTGGAGTGTGACGGAAAGTGGCTGTTAAATGAAACTTTAAATTGTACTGTGTTATAATTGAAATTATTTTGTCAAAGGTCGGGTAAATGGGACAAGATCCCATATAGGTTGGCTTATTGGGTAGAAAATGTCTGATTTAGTGGAGGCTGGACATTTCATGTTTAATGACCTAATGTGATCTGAATGGCCTGGGATAAAGTTAATGGTTTAGTTAAAGAGATGAATTTCCCCAATGGAAGAGGGGACCAGTGGGTACAGCCTGCTGCCACATGGTGAGGGGCTGGGGGAGAAAACCCAGTTGCCCCCATCCCCAGGAGTGCACTCAACAGGGCGGGGAGATGTGCCGACTCCCAGGAGGGGGTCGGGGGAGCAGTCACAGTGCCTGTGGCTGATCTACAGGAAGGTGCTGCAGGCACCTTCAGGGGGAGGGCACAACCGAAATTCTTCAGTCACATGCCCACTAAATTGTAACTCAGGGTCAGGAGTGGTCTCGTACAGGACCAGGCAGAAAACTCAGTTTGGCCAGAGGATGTTCTGTAATCAGAAGGGGACAAATTACATATATAGTTTGTATGCTTTTCGTAAAAAGAAAAGACATTAGAAAGAACATTGCCCAAAAGTTACAAAGGCCTCCAGATAGTAAGAAGGCCCCAAGAGAGGATTTTTTTTTTTTTAATTCCAGGACTCAGACTGGGAAGGAGGGGGCCAGAGCCCCCTGCCTCCAAACATCCCCACAGGAGCCCTTGGAAAAATTGACAGTGGGAATTGGATTGGTGCCAAACTGCGTATACAGAAGTGGTCCGGTGGGTGGGCCCTTTCCCCAGCTGCAGCCCCATCCCGGCACCAGCCACGCCTGGCGCTCGGTGAGTCTGGCAGAGAGCAGTGGGGTAGGGGCCGGATCGCAGCGAGGCAGCTGCAGGCAAGCTGCTGCTGAAGAACGGGGACGGTACTCAGTAACATGCAAATGACAGGAACCTGGGCCTGGAGAGGCTTTACAGTGCTGTTAGACTGTGTTAGGAGTTTTTAAAAGGGCCCTCCTGCCCCATCTCATGAAAGGTTAGCAGGGGATTTGTGGCAATCAGACAGATTTATAAACTTATATCAGTTTGTCTGGGGTTCCTAAGAATGGCTTCTAGATCTCAGACTCTGGACTGATGGTAAAGCCCTTTTACAGGAAAAAAAAAAAAAGGAATGAGCCTTAGAGTCTTAGCATAGATGCTGAGAGGCATCCCAGAGCCAGTGGCATATCACTCGGAGCCCCTGAAGAGTATTGTGAGAAGATGGCCTCTTTGATAAATTGTATTCTATTTATGGGTATCTGTGTATGCCTGTGTATGTCTATTCTCAACCCTGCCACCCTTTTGCCTTTACACCGTGACTGTTAAGAGGTTCTGGAGACTGTATTCTAGCAGTATGGATCTGTCAGATCAGCTGATGCCAGATCAAGATTGTGATCTTTTCACTGGTGGAACAGCTTTGTGAAGAGTGAGGGACTGGATATGCAGTGATCATGGCAGTGGCACTGCCACCTGGGACCTCAGCCCAGGAAGCTGAGTTGCAGTTGTCAAGAGGAAAAAGATAAACAGGATGCAGGCACGTTGCTTAACTGTTTTTACTTCCTACCTATTTTCAATGCACACGTACGGATGTCTTGATTGAATTGGAGACTGAGGAGGCCAAAGAGCACCAGGCAACACTGTCTCCTCAGCCTTCCTGCTTCCTTCAGCTATTTCTAGTATTCTTGGAGAGAGATATACTCTATTTTTCTTCGTATATTTAACCAGTTGCCAACAATAAGTTCTCCTCTGATACTTATGTTTCCTTGAGAAATAAACCCTGTGAGGGCTCTTCAAGCTCAGCCTCACAGTGGAGAAGGTAGTACCAGTGAGGCAGGCTATAGAAAAAGTCCTTGAGAATGGAGAAAGGATTTTAGAAATGGATAAGGAGGTGACTTCTTACTGTGACTAAATACCATGTACAACCAAGGATGTGAACCTGCCTTTCTCCAAAATGTTTTAGAAGATGCTGGAAATAGATCTGTTACACTTTCAATGATACACCAATTATTTATTGATTTTCTAGAATGCGAGAGGTCTTTTGCCTGGAGCCTTATTTTGGATGTATATAAACTTTATTTCAACAGATGGCAGCTTATGCCTGAATGTCAAAGTGGGTGGAGAATCATTTTCTCTGCTTTTTTGTCCTCAAGCTGACTCCTGCTCCCTCCCTGATTTATAAACAGCTGTAATTTGGTGCATCTTTTGTGGTTGACTGTTTCCTACTCCCATTAGTGGCCATGTGTTGGGAAGATTTGGTGGAGAAGTCGAATTTTCTCTTGCCCCCTCATTAATTGTCCCCAGACCACCTAGAAGTGCAGTATTCAGAGCATTCCCCTGAGTGATACCAGTGGACCTTCGTGGACTCAGCTGCGGGATTTCTCAGCCCATGGTTTTGGTTTGGAAACCTGAGAGACAACTAAGCATTGCTTTGAAACCCTGACAGAAGCAGAGCTGTGCTTATAGGACCTTAGAGGGAAGCAAAAAGTAATGAAATAATCATAGTGTTGCTATCTCATAGCTGTTTGGATAATGCGCAGATTCCTCCACTCTGCCAGCCTGTGGGTATCATTTTCAGTGAGATTTTGATCCTCATATAAAGAGTATTGTTCTATTGCAGCAGAAGTAGCCTGAATGAATAGAAGAACTATGGCAGAAATGAAAGTTTTGCGTGACCCTGGCACTTACTTTAAGCATAGTCATCGCGCAGGGAGAAATGGTGGTGACTTCATTTGTGGGTAGTTATGGGTGAGAAGCTGGAGAAACACAGAGCCCACGGGCTGTCCCGTCCCTCCGAGGGAAAAGGGCAGCAGACTCAGACAATTGCTCATGTCCTTTCCAATTCAGTGTTCCTAATTGTGTTTTTTATTTTGAGAGCCCTAGAGATCGGGGAAAACAGTGAGGATATGGTAAATTTGGGCCCTATTGGAGGGCAGCTCATATATTTAATGAACCCATACTTGGTGTTTATGTGGTAGATTTCGTGTTTGAAACTAAAGATAAGATGATGAAGAAGACCAAGCACTGAGATCAAGAGGAGCTAGAAAAAAGTAAATAGGCAATTTCAATTTCATGATTATATAAAAAGTTCTATGGTAGTGCCAGTGTGGTGACGTGGCAACACAGACAGGATCACCCCTTGCAGGCTTGGGAAGTCAGAGAATGGGACACCTTAAGCAGCAGCAATGGTTGGTTGGCAAATAAAGATACAGGGTGAGGAGTCACAGTTGTATTAAGAAGTCTGTGTCCCGTGTGCAAAGGCCCATAGGCAAGAGAATATGCCCCGTTTGTGGAATTACAAGGAGTTCATTGTAGCTACCAGTCTTAAGTACTAGACAGCTGAAAACAATTCCTAAAATGTTGAGTTGAAGAAAATATTTCCTTCTAATTCATCGTCTTTTAAATGTGCAGCAGAATTTAGAGACCATTTCCAGTAGACGTCCCAGGGGAATATTTGGGAATAAACTTTGAAATCCTTATTGAAAGGCTATGATAAAAACAAATCAGGTGGCTCACGCCTGTAATCCTAGCACTCTGGGAGGCTGAGGCAGGTGGATAGCTCAAGGTCAGGTGTTCAAGACCAGCCTGAGCAAGAGCGAGACCCTGTCTCTACTATAAATAGAAAGAAATTAATTGGACAACTAAAAATATATGTAAAAAATTAGCCAGGCATGGTGGCACATGCCTGTAGTCCCAGCTACTCGGGAGGCTAAGGCAGAAGGATTGCTTGAGCCCAGGAGTTTGAGGTTGCTGTGAGCTAGGCTGATGCCACAGCACTCTACAGCCGGGCAACAGAGTGAGACTCTGTCTCAAAAAAAAAAAAAAAAATCTAGTTTGAGGTTAAAAGAACTGAATTTACTTATTTATTTTTTCAGAATATTATGGGGATACAAACATTTTGGTTACATGAATTGCTCTTGCATAGGTTAAGTCAAAGTTGTAAGTGTGCCCATCACCCAGTGCCCACTGAGTAGGCATTGTACTCAGTAGGTGTGAATTTATAAATCCTTTCCTCCTCCTCCCACTTGCTTGATTTCCATTGAGTTTTACTGCCATATGTGCACGTAAGTGTTGATTGATTAGTTCTAATTTAGTAGTGTGTACATGTGGTATTTGTTTTTTCCATTTTTGTGATAGTTCATTTAGTAGAATAGGCTCCAATTCCATCCAGGTTGATACAAAAAATACTAGTTCACCATTTTTTTATGGCTGAGTAGTACTCCATGGTGTCCTCCCAGGAGTCCTTTGAGCGTCTTGTACCTAGATGTGTATATTTCTTTCAAGGCCAGGGAAATTTTCCTCAATTATTCCCTCAAATAGATTTTCCAACCTTTGTGTATTTTCTTCTTCACCTTCAGGGATGCCTATAATTTTTATGTTAGGTCTCTTTACATAATCATATGTTTCTTTTCAGCTTTCCTATTATTTCTTTCCTATTATTTCTCTGTTCTCTTACTGTCTCTTTAAATTCAAAGGTGTTGCCTTCAAGGTCTGAGATTCTTTCTCCTTCCTGATCCAGCCTATTCTTAAGGCTTCCCATTGTGTTTTGTATTCCCTTGAATGAATTTTTCATTTCCAGAAATTCTGTTTAACTTTTTTAGAAATTCAATTTCTTTAGTGAATTTTTAATTCATTTCCTGTATTGTTTTTGTGGTTTCTTTGTGTTGAGTTTCTATTTTCTCTTGTTATTTCATTGAGCCTCCTTACAATCTGTATTTGAACTTCTTCATCTGTCATTTCAATCTTTTTGTTCTGGTTGGTATCCATTGGTAAGGAGTAATTGTTTTCTTCTGGGAGTGTCCTTTCCCTCTGATTTTTCATGTTTCCAGAGCTCGTTCACTGATTCCTTCTCATCCGGCTGCTCAGTTGAGACCTGGGGGTGCCAGGCCTGGCTTACAGGCCTGTCTCCATGTCCCCAAAGATCAATCCCTGAGCATACCAAGGAAAGAAGTGCTGGTTCTGAGTTGCATACAGGGTGTTCTAGCAGGTTTGATGAACCTTTCAGGTTACCTCTGACCTGCTGTCTTCACCTCTTCCCAACAGTATGTAGTGAATTAGGTCCCCCAGCTTAATCTCTGACATGATGGGTCATTTGTACTCACAAGTACAAATAAGCCACTCCCTGTTTGTTTGAGTTGGAAGGCACTATGCTTAGCTAGAGGGTTGTTCCCCCATCATTGATTGAAGTTTGCATGGAAAAGCCAGCTGTCAAGACGGTCTTTTGTTCCTGTGGTAAGTTCTGGTCCCCCAGGTAGGGCACACAAATGCTTCAAGCTTTAGGAGGGACCCTGTATCTCCCAGGGTTTTGCTTGATCTCTACTCCCCCTGAGATTGGGGGAGGAGCAAGACAAATCAGGATTGGTTTTCCAGAGCTTGAGAGGTTTTGCAAAGCCTTGGAGAGGCTCAGAGGTTACTTATCTGGCAGGAGGGAGAGCATCTGTTATGAACTTCAGGACAATCTCTATAAGCTGGAAAGGCTGTTCCCAAGGGAGGGGACTAATTGCTTGAGAGCTAAAGACTCTGAGCCCTTATCCACTAGAGCAGTTTCTCTGTGGAGTGGGGTGAGCACCCTCCCTATTTGCTCCCTGGAACTCCACAGTACTCTCCCATCAGATCAGTCTACATGAGTTTTCTCACCTCCCAACATTGGCTCACATACCACTCCTCAGTCCATGTGTCTGACCCACTAGCCTGCTGTCTCTGCAATTTGCTGGCAGGTAGAGGGATCCCCAATTGTGCATGCCTGCTCCACAACAAGATCCCAAGGAGACAGAGGTAGACCTCACTGTCGGCAGGGGCCCACGTCAGGGGCATGCTCCCACCAGGGAGAGGCAACTGCTCATGAGTTTCGTGGGTCAGGCTGTACTCTCTACTGTAATGATTGGGAGGAGGGACTGCTGCTCCAGTTCAGCCAGCCACCCAAGGCATTCGGTTGCCATGGGAACTAGGGGCTAGGCTAATTCACTCCCAGTGCCACATCCATATCCAATATGGTGGTTCTTCAGGAGGGATGGGTGATGAGCATGCTCACAGATCCCCATTCCTCAGCACCCCTCCTCACTCTCCCATCAGATCTGTCTCTTGGGGCTTATTCACCACCCAAGTCCAGGACCGAGATCTCTCCCCTGCATTTCCCCACATCGCTCTCATGTCCAGGGGGCACTGGGTCCCACCTGACTGTCTAAGCTACCAGCAAGCAATCCTGCAAAATGCCAGCAGGCAGGAAGCTCACAGGCAAATTGCGGCCTCCCCAATCTCAGTGGCAGGCTCAGCCGGAAAGTGCATCTGGCATAGAGAAACAGCCACTCATGTGCTTCTCAGAGTATTTTCGTGGGGCTGAGGGGCTGTGGCTACCAACTTGCCAGAGCTAAAATTCCTTTCCCATGTCATGATTGGAGGAGGTGCAGAAGAGGAAGTGTCTAGGTATAAGAAACTGGCACTCCAGTCTCTCGTGGCACTCTCTCATGGACTGTCCTTTTTGAACACTCATACTCCTGGTGTTTGCTGGTCCACCCTGCTATTCCTATTTAGCCACTGTGCCTGGGCTCCTGGAGGGTGGAAGTGCCTCCAATATGTCTTGCATCCTGCTGTTCACACAAGGTACCTGGGAAGGGAGGGGAAGACCCCATTACCTTTTCAATGGGCTCTAAGCCTCTCTGGGTTTGGTCCCCGCTCTGTCTTCTATCTTCTTCTTTCTCAGCTTTGCAGTTTTTCTCGGTTGGATCCCCAGGTATCTCTGTTGTCTCTCCCTGTGATCCACACCTGCACTGCAATTGCTCTCTGCTCTCCTCAGTCCAATATTCTACCTTCCAGCTGGTACAACCAAGTGATGTCTCTAGTCAGCCCTCTTAAGCTGGTCTCCTCAGTAATGTTTTTTAAAATTAAAAATGAAGTCTAATATTGTTGAGAAGGGTGTTCAAAAACCAAATGCACTGTCTTCCAAGGATCATGACATATGTTCAAGGTAACTATTAATCATGCTTTTCCAAATTCTTTACACATTATAATAAATATTCTTATAAATAAGAAGATCTTCTTTGATCTCCACATCTAAGAATTTTGGCATTTGTAACATCATTATTTCCACAGGGCTGTACTTTATCTCTTTCCTACATATATTATAACAATCTGTTCCACTCTCCCACTGTACCCATGCACAGAAGAGAACATATGGACTTTACGATGAATATAATGAAAAATTACTGAATCTAAGGAGAATTCATATGTTTCTTGCTATGGTCTGCTTGACTAATGTCATTAGAAACCCAGTTCTAAAACTTTTAATGAGACTTTATGGGAGATTAATGTCTATGAAAACACAATTCTGAGTAAGGATATGTCTGTCCTTAAAAAGAGAATGATCATAAGAAAGTAACAATAAGATTCAAAGAAAATAAGAGCTATAGTCAAAATCTCAATGGGCATAGAGTGGTGCATTAACTATAACTTAGCAGGGGAAGAAAAAATAGAGAATGAGCTTTTATTTTTAATATAAAAACCATTTTATAAAACAGAAATTCCATTTCCCGTAAAAAAATTTCTCTATGTAAGTAAATAAAAGCCAATCCCTGCATTTCCCATAACTAAGCACACCTGGCTGAGTGAGCCCTTTAACAGTTTTTTACCCTAAGTCTCATGAAGTAGGGTAATATATTAACAGTCAGGATGTTAACCTTCCTGCCTTTATAAAGCCCAGTATTCTTGATGTTACTCTGAGGTAAGGCTTTGGATATCCAAGCCACAGTCACCTGTTACCAGTTCATATTCACCAGTTGCCACACCAAAGTCTCCATTCGTCAAGCTACAGTCACCTGTCACCAATGACGAAGCCATGTTCACTAGTTACCATGTTAGTTACCTGTCATAAGTTTCACTAGTCACCATCACAAAGTCTCCATTCACCATGTTACAGTTATCAGTCACCTGTTGCCACATCAGTTGCCTGTCACCAGGTCACAGTAACTAGTCATCATGTCAGTCAACAGTCACTGAGTTAGTCACCCAAGTCATAGTTACCAGTTTTCTATGGTTTGAATCTTTGTGTTCCCCCAAAATTCATAGGTTGAAATCCTAACCCTCAAGGTGATGGTATTAGGCCTTTGGGAGGTAAGTCAGTCATGAGGGTTTTGCATGGGATTAGTGCCCTCCTAAAATATGCCCGAGAGATTCTTTACTCACTTCCACCATTGATGGACTAGAAGATGCCATCTATGAGGAAGGGGGTCCAAGGATAAATAAATATTTTAGTCTTTTATTATCCATATCACAGTATTGAGGTCCCAACATGATTCACAAATACTTTCCTTAACGTCAGAGCAATGACTTACGCTCTATGGAAGGAGTCTGCCATGCTGATTTGCTGCAATCAGCTTGACGTTAAGATACCAGGTTTCAAGAATAATGATCCCACCCAAAGGCCATACATAGCAAGTTCTCTGAGACTAAAGTAGCACCCTCATTTTGGAATGCATGGGATCAAGATTGAGAGACCCAGTGGTACAAAAAACTATATTATTCCTGAAACCTAAAGATCACTAAACTACACATTCTTTCTGTTCCATCTATGTCAGGACCTTAGCCTATAGATCGTAACATGATAGCCAGACCTGTTCTTCCCAGGAGCTTTAGGTAACCCCATGATTTTTTTTTTAACACAATGTAGTTTAGAACAAGAAAAAATCAGAGAATTTTTTATAAAAGACAAGATAAATAGCTTTTCTTGAAAAATAAGCCTAATAGCAAGAAACAAAAGCACTAACAAAACAAACAAAAGTGGCTGTGGCTAAGCAGTGACTGTCCCATTCAGACGGCACATGTGCTATCTCATTGGCTGACACTCTGCCCTGGCCCTCCGTGATCCACTTACTTTATTACCTTCTTGGCCTTGAAAAGCAGTTTACCTTGAAAACTCAGATGAAGAGAATATAAACACTAACAAAACATTAAAATCAGCCTGAGAATATGTCACTCTTCCCTAGTATAAATGTGGGTCGCTGGGTTAAGAGTGTCCCTTTGCCATCAGGAGAACTTAGTCTACATTAGGTGATCCTGACAATTTAAGACCAGGAGTGGACTGGGGAGCTCTGAATTCCCAGGATACAAAGTTTCAGTCTTCAAAGCTTCTCACTGACTTTCAGGGTAGGCATGCCTTCTGCAGGGACTCCCCCTGCCTGCTTGCTGACAGATGACCTTGAACGTAAGGCTCAGAGCTAATCACCACAGATAAGGCAACTGTGTCAGGCCTCCTCTGTTACTTGGGATAATCTCAACTTGTATCACACTAGGATACCACAGCCACAATGAAACAACCAAGGTGGCCCCTCAAGCAATGAGGGTGCTACTTTAGTCTCAGAGAACTTGCCCAGTATTCCTGGAGGTTTTGCCTGAGTCAAAGATGTGAAGTGTCAGGAGCTCATCAAATTTGAATTATGAGGCAGAGAGAAAATCCAAACCCCTTAAGACTAACTACATGGAAAAGGGTTGTGTGTGTGTGTGTGTGTGTGCACACGCATACATGCACACATGCACACACACAAGCATGTATATACCAAAAGGTTCCCTTATCTTCACATCCTTGATAATACTTGTTATCTTTAGTTTTTTCAATAAGAGCCAGTATAATAGGATTGAGGTGATATATCATTGTGATTTTGATTTGCCTTTCTCTGATGATTAGTTATGCAAAACATTTTTTTCATATACCTGTTTGTCACTTGTATGTCTTCTTTTGAGAAATGTCTATTTACATCTTTTGACATTTTTAATTAGATTATTTGTTTCCTTGCTACTGAGTGGTTTGAGTTCTAAATTATCGTTTTATTAAGGCATGGTCACTGACTTATTAGTGACTAAAATTGACTTTCTATGACCCAGTGTGGGCAATGGTTTTAACAAAAACTCTTCCCCTGCTTCATGAGAATTTGTCTTTTAGTTCAGCAGTCCCCAACCTTTTTGGCACCAGGGACCATTTTCATAGAAGACAATGTTTCCACAGCCTGGGGAAGGGGAGGATGGTTTGGGGATGATTCAAGAGCATTACATTTATTGTGCACTTTATTTCTATTAGTATTACATTGTAATATATAATGAAATAATTATACAACTCACCATAGGTTGGGGACCCCTGCTTTAGTTAACTTCCTAGCTTTGTTTCCCTAGGAAACAGATAAAGGTAGAAAGTCAACTCTGTTACTAGACAATATTGACTAGGGTAGAAATGATCCCTGATTGGTAGACTTTATTTGGACTGGGATGAATGACAAAAAAATGACCAAAGCTGATGGGGACATCCAGTGGGGACACATGATTTGGGCTTTCCATAGTATGGTGAGCCTTGTGTCCAGACATAGCCTGTTAATTGTCCCTGGAAGCTATCCAATGAAGATAATACAAGAGATTTTTGACTCTTGTAGAGCATGAGGCTTCTAAGTAAGCAAGGCTCTGGAATTTACCCAATGTGGGTAAAATGTGGGTAAATTGTAACTGAGCTATCATCTGGAAGAAGATAACTTCCTATTGGCTGCAAGATATGCTGCAAGGACTCCTGCAGAAGAGAAACACCTGGCACTACTCCGTTGGCAAGATACAGTACCTTTCCTGTATCTTTTTGAGTAGATCCATGTCATATATGACCTATAGTGGCCTTGTAAGTCTGAATGTTTACTTGAGTAACCCCTAAAACATACATATATGGCCATTGTACATAGAAATATGTTGCAAATATAATGTGCACAGGTCTCCAGCTTTAAATAAATATGACATTTTAAAAGATCTAATGTATCTCTTCTTATGTGTATATGTATATGTCATTACCAATAGTATACCCAGGATGTGTGCATTGTCTATAGAAAATATAAATATAATAATAAAATCAACTAAAATGGGCTTTCTTTTTAAGATCTCCATATGTCCACAATTCTAAACAATGTCAATGTTAAAATTTTCTTCCCCCAAGGACAAACTGCTTTCACTTGCCTACCTTTGGTACGTGCCATGATGTTTGCCAGGCAGCATTAAACTTTCAAAGATACTTATGTAAATCTAATGGGAGTTAGAATCCAAGGCCTTATGTAGGCTTTATGGACTGCCAAATGATTAAGAACCAAAAGAATGATTATGGGTAGAGTCATTATATTTTCACAATTGCCCTGTTTTTTCCTTTCATCAAAGCAATTTCAAAGAAATCTAAACTCACTATTAAAATGTAATGATTTCTTCCACAATGACCATGACCAACAATACCTGAACTTAACAGATGAAGTGAGCCAGAGAAGAGACCAGCGAGGGTGGCATGGGCAGGTTTCCATGAAATGGTTTATGCAAAAAGGATATGAAACTACTTTGAGTTTCCACTATATTTTGGCCTATAGTTGGCATTCAATTAAAAAAATCATAAGAAAAATGTACAGATGCTAAGTGATCCAAAAGTCACCTTAAGTAGACATGGATAGCCATGGTGTAAAGGAAAAGTTACTAGAGTTTTAACTGAGACCTGTCTGCTATCTGTCATTGGAGGTCTAATCTATAAACTCCCTTCAATTCTAACATAGAGCAGGAAAATCAAAACAAAGAACATATATTTATTAGAAGAAAGAAGTCTACCCAAAATCTATCCAAAGAGAAAGGAAAAACACAGACATTTCCAATTTAACATAAAATCTCTCATTCTTTTTTTATTTCAGCATATTATAGGGGTACAAATGTTTAGGTTATATGTGTTGCCTTTCCCCCTCCATCCCCACCAGAGTCAGAGCTTCAAGCATGTCCATCCCCCAGATGGTGCACATTGCACTCATTATGTATGTATATACCTGTCCCCTCCTCCCTCCTCCCATCTGCCCAACACCTGATAAATGTTATTCCTATATGTGCACTTAGCTGTCGATCAGTGAAACCAATTTGCTGGTGAGTACATGTGATGCTTGTTTTTCCATTCTTGGGATACTTCACTTAGTAGAATGGGTTTCAGCTCTATCCAGGAAAATATAAGACGTGTTATATCACCATTGTTTCTTATAGCTGAATAGTACTCCATGGTATACATATACCACATTTTATTAATCCACTCATGTATTGATGGGCACTTGGATTGTTTCCACAACTTTGCAATTGTGGATTGTGCCGCTATAAACATACAAGTGCAGGTGTCTTTTTTATAGAGTTGTTTTTTGTTCTTTTGGGTAGATGCCCAGTAATGGGATTGCTGGATCAAATGGTAGATCTACTTGTATCGCTTTAAGGTATCTCCATATTGCTTTCCACGGAGGTTGAACTGGTTTGCAGTCCCACCAGCAGTGTAGGAATCTTCCTATCTCTCCGCATCCATGCCAACATTTATTGTTTGGGGACTTTTTAAGAAAGGCCATTCTCACTGGAGATAAGTGATATCTCATTGTGGTTTTGATTTGCATGTCTCTGATGATTAGAAATGTTGAGCATTTTTTCATATGTTTGTTAGCCATTGTTCTGTCTTCT
>CAUYRT010007756.1:0-122252 GCA_963574885.1 Lepilemur ruficaudatus
ATTCTTCCTAACTGAAATTTTGTATCCTTTGACCAACATCCCACTAATCTTCTCAACTCCCAGCTTCAGGTAACTATTCTTCTATTCTCTGCTTCTATGAGTTTGACTTTTTTAAATTCCACGAATCAGTGAGTTCATACAGTATTTGTCTTTCTGTGCCTGGCTTATTTCACTAACATAATGTCCTCCAGGTTCATCCATGTTGTCACATGTGACAAGATTTCTTTCTTTTTTTAAGAGTGAATAGTATTTCATAGTGTGTCTATACCACATATTCTTTATCCATTCATCCATTGATGGAAAGCTAGATTTTTCAATATGGTGGCTATTGTAAATGAGTGCTGTGATGAACATGGGTGTGCAGATATCTCTTCAACATACGGATTTCATTTCTTTTGGTTATATATATACCCAGTAGTGAGATTGCTAGACCATATGGTGGTTCTATTTTTAATTTTTTGAGGATCCTCCATTCTGTTTTCCATAATGGCTGTATTAATTTACATCCTTGGTGTGCAAGAGATACCTTTTCTCCACATCCTTGCCAACACTTGTTATCTTTCATCTTTTTGATAATAGCTATTCTAACAGGTGTGCAGTGATATCTCATTGTGGTTTTGATTTGCATTGGCCTGATGATTAGTGATGTTGAGAATCTTTTCATATACTTGTTGGCCATTTGTATGTCTTCTTTTGAAAACTGACTATTCAGGTCTTTTGCCCATTTTTTAATTGGTAATTGGTTTTCTTGCTATTGAGTTGTTTGCGTTCCTTATGTATTTTGGATATTAACTCCTAGTAAGTTGTACGTTTTGCAAGTATTTCCTCCCACTCCATAGGTTGTCTGTTTACTCTGTTTTCTTAGCTGTGAAGAATCTTTCTATTAATAGTTTGATGTGATCCCATATGTCTATTTTTGCTTCTGTTACCTGTGCTTTTGAGGTCATATTAAAAAAAAAAAATCAATGCCCAGATCCACGTCAAAGAGCTTTTCCGCTATGTTTTCTTTTAGTAGTTTACAGTTTCAGGTTTTGCACTTAGGTCTTTAATTCATTTTGAGTTGATTTTTGTGTGGTGTGACATGAGGGTCTAATTTTATTCTTGTGTATATGGATATCCAGTTTCCCATCATCAATTATTGAAGAGACTGTCTTTTCCCCATTGTGAGTGCTTGGCAGCTTTGTCAAAAATCAATTGACCATGAATGCATGGATTTATTTCTAGGTTCTCCATTCCATTTCATTGGTCTGTGTGTCTGTTTTTATGCTAGTACCATGCAGCTATGATTACTATAGCTTTGTAGTATTTTTTTTTTAATTACGTAGTGTGATGCCTCCTGCTTTGTTCTTTTTGTTCAAGATTGTTTTGGCTATTCGGGGTTTTTTGTGGTTCCATACAAATTTTAGGGTTGTTTTTCTATTCATATTAAAAATGTCATTGGAATTTTGATGTAATTGCACTGAATCTGTGGGCCACTTCAGGTAGTATAGATATTTTAACAATATCAATTCTTCCGATCCATGAACAAGGGATATATTTTCATTTATTTGGGTCTTCTTCCATTTCTTTCATCAATGTTTTACAGTTTTCAGTATACAGATCTTTCACTCTTTGTTGAAATTCATTCCTAAGTACTTAACTTTATTTTTTGTACCTGTTATAAATGGGATTGTTTTCTTAATCTTTCTACTAACAATGGTACTGAGAACCTGAGCAAACTGTAACTATCTTCAATAATTTAATCCTTATCTCTAGACAGCCTGCTCCATCCTTAGCTTCTGTTTTCAACTCCACTTCCCTGTGCCCTCAGCACATACTCCACATGCAAAACAAATTTCTCTTTTCTTCTTTTTCACATCATATAATCTACAAAAGAGAGGGATATGTATGGATTAAAAAAAAGATGCTTTGCTCAGCTTTGAAAGCACTAACAAGAACTGGGGTAACATGTATGGAATAATTAAAGCTGCTATGATCTTTTATGTTTCAAAAGCCTTTTAAATTTGTGTCATCTGTGGTCAACAGCTTTACAGTTCTAACAAGCAATTTTCACAAAGTGCTATTAAGGGCCGTAAACTTTATTTTCTTCTCTCTAATTCTCCTTAAAAAAAAATTTTTTTTAAGTTGTTCTGAGTTGAGGAGGGATGGGGACAATGTATCTTTAAATAATAAAGAAAGCATTTTAATATTCTCATAAACATCATCCTCTCTGTTCGCTGCTACAAACTTTAACAGCCCAGCAGCCAGAGAAGCAAGTAGGGCAAACAATACAAGAAGAGTCATTATTGTAACTAAATTAGACCGTTTGTTTTCTTTCCCTCAAATCAAATTGTGTAGGAGCTGCTTTATTGCAAAACAGACATTAAAATTCCAGCAAGACCTCAGAGAGAAAGTAATTTCTATTTTATCAGTGCTGTAAAGCTGTCTTTATGTTCTGAAGCAGGAAATATTGCAAGGATATTTATAGCTTCGGCTCCAAAGCCAGTTTGAATAGAAATGTTACCGCGGTCGCTGGAGCTGTCACACTGCTCAGTGGAGCAGGGAATTTTAGTGAATTTGTGAATTACTGTTTCAGTCTTGACAAGTCTCTCAGTGAAGCTGGTGTGTGTGTCTGGACCGTTTGGTGTTTTGGGAGATAATGATTAAAGACTTAGATTTGCCTTAAAAGAAGATTTAAATGATATTCTACAGCTAATCAGTTCTGCTCATTAAGTCCTCCTGGAACAAAGGAAGGTTTCCAAATTTTGCCACCCCTTAGTGTCTGGCGACCCAGCAGGGAGCATCTCCCAGTCCTCTCCATCCTCATCCTCCCTCCCACTCCTCTCCCTTCCATCCTTGACCTTCCCATCCTGGTGTCCCTGCCCCTCATCCGTCTGAACTGTTTGCCAGGATTTGACAGTTATTTGCCATCCTGCTTCTTCTCTGGGGTCTGTTGAAATGATTTATCATCGTATCTTGCATTTACCTTAAACCTTATTGTGAAATGCTCCAGAATTCTGTGAACATCATCTCCACCGTCTGAGTGGAAAAAGCTTTCCTTGTTTTACACGGGGAAGAACTGAAGTCTAGACGTGGTGAGACCAGGGTCACACCATGCTTCAGGAGAACAGATGGGATGAGCATTAAGTTCTCTCATTTGAGTTCAATTTTAATTCACCATCGCCATTTCCGCATCACACCAGCAAAAACAGAAGTTTCGTGACTGAGGTCTAAATAGACAACCATTTGAGCTCATTTATCTGAAAGTGGGGCAATGAATAGAGACTTTCACTAGCTCCAGGGCCACCCCAGGCTAGGAGGGAAGACAGAGCTCTGCTGTGCTGAGCAGATGACTGTGCTGAAAGCCAGTGGCAGTGGGGGTGGGGAGCGGCTCCTCACAATGTCTACCAGTCTTTGGGATGAAAGAGACCATGCAAGTGTGCAGTGTTCGTTTTAATAAAGCTGTTCAAAACTCATCAAAGGGCTTTGCTTTCTGTTTGTGGGTCAAGGGTTTGATTTATGGCACGCTGTTCATCACCTGACCACTCGGGTCAATAGCAAAGCTTAATTTCTGATGAAGCAATCTGTACAGTCAGTTTCTTCCCCTGAACCACATCCCAGAGAATCCCTTTCCTCTATGGGACAAAGATCCTATCCTGTCCTCAGAACCTGCTGTTTTGGTGAGAGATGAAGATACTTTTTAAATCTCCCTAAGTTGAGATAGAAATATACATTAATCTTGCCTAGGATGTCTAGCTGCAGACCCTTGGCCGTTCTCTTCCAATTTGGCCATGTAGCTGCTTCCTTGACTGGCCTCTGAATCAGAGAACATAGGGCTAGGTAACAACTTTACAGTCCATCTATGACAATCCACCGTTTAAAGACAGATAATAACTCAGGTTTTTGTTTTTTAATTCAGGCCCTGTTATCTTTCTTCTACATATGTGCTAGCCAAAATGGTAACCAATAGCCACATAAGGCCATTGAACACTTGAATGTGGCCAGTCCAAGTGGAGATGCACTGTGAGTTGAATATATACTAGATTCCAAAGACCTACTAGGAAAAAAAGAATGTAAAATAGCTCTAAAATAACTTTTATATTAATTTTGAAATTATAATATATTGGGTAAAGTAAGATATTTTAACATTAATTTTATCTGTTTCTTTTCTTAATGTGGTTATCAGAAAATTTTAAGTTATATACATGGCTTGCATTATATTTCTATTGGATGTCACTGTTCTACACGTATTTCCATCATGAGTATGGGCTTATAAAAAAAGCAGTATGAATACCTAGCCTACTCAGACCCTCCCATGAAAATCCAACTTAACACCATTCAGGCTTGCCTTTTTCTATTAGCTGTCTGACCGCATGTGCCTTAAAAGCCCAAGGAATGGTGACCTGCCCTGCAGCCCATGGCTGTGCAGAGTGGTCATCTCCCTGTGAAAGTTTAGAGAATAGGGGCTGGTTTGAAATGTATTACCTTTGATCCCCACTTCAAGTTCCTAGTGAGGGCATCCCAAATTAAGGAGAGTTTAGACATAGAATTATTACCTTTCTCACATCTGTATCTAGATTTTTCTCATTTCTGCATTCCTGGTTTGGAGGATTAGCTTTAAAAAGGATATATTCAGCTAGGCATTGTGATATACTCAGCTAGGCACACCTGTAATCTCAGAATTTGGGGAGTGTAAGGCAGGAGGATTGCTTGAGTCCAGGATTTCAAAACCAACCTGGGCAACATAGTAAGAACCTGTCTCTACAAAAAATAAGAAAATTTAACCAAATTAACCATGTGTGCTAACTATGCATGTTGGCACATACTTGTAGTCCCAGCTACTGGGAGGCTGAGGTTGAAGGATCTCTTGAGCCCAGGATCTCAAGGCTGCAGTGAGCTATGATTGCACCACTGCACTCCAGCCTGGGTGACAGAGTGAGACCTCATTTCAAAAAAAAAAAAAATACATTCAAATATATATTATGTGGGCACTCAGCTGAGGGAGCAAAGCTCTGACAACACCTAAAGCCCACTTTCCATTTTCTTTTATTTCTCTTTGGACAACACCCTTGTAATGATAAAGTCACTGCCCATAGAGAGCTTATATTTCCTTTTGCAATTTAAATGTTTTTGTTATTAGAGCATTGCTAGATAGACAGAAATATAATCCTTTACCTTTCAAAATTAGTTATTTTGTCCTTACATATCGATACCAGACACTGGAGATGAGATTTATGGCCTGAGCATCATCTCTGGGTTCATGAAATTAGAAACACTTTGATTCAGATGGACTCTGCAGTGATGAATGGCTGCTTCATTATCACAGGCCATGGGAGTGATTCTCAAACTTATCAGCACAGTAGAATCACCTGGTGACCTTTTAAAACTTCTGAAGTCCAAACCATACTTCAGAGCAATCACATCACAGTCTCTAGGGGATAGAACACCAGCATCAGTAGTTTTTGAGGCTTCTTGGGTGATTCTAATGTGCAGACAAGTTTGGGAAGCACTGACTCATCGGACAGCTAGATGAGAAGCCAGACACCAAACACCTGCTGGAGTGCAAACCCATTTCAGTTACATTATGATTATCTCCCTAGTGGGTCACCATTCCTCCTCCCTTAGTAAACCCTCATCACTTTTTGTTGTTGTTATAATGATAGAAAGAGTCTGAATTGCAAAGAAAATAGAGTATATAATGTATCTGAATAAGAGCATGACTTCTACACCCACTGCTCGCTAAGTGATGCTATCTCTTATTGTGCTGAGAAGGATATAAATAGAGAAAAATATTACAACAAAATGTAATAGGAAAAAGTCACTATTTCTATTAACAAGTCTCCCAATTTTATTCCTTTGAGTTGGGCTCAATATCATATTGCTTACTTCCATGTACATCATAGTCAAATTTCTTGAGATTCTGTTGGCCACATTTGTCTTCATCCTCACGGAAGTGCTCTGAGACCAGAGATGGGATCCCAGAAGCAGGGACACTGCTGGATTCAGGACACAGCTAGATTTATGAATAACAGTTGGGGAGAGCCATTTCCCATACATTTCCTCCATAAAGGACTTCTGTGCATGGTTTCAAAGACTGATTATACAGTAAGTCCAAGATTACCACACCCGGGCATGTACCAGAACCACTTGCTGAGATCAATATACCTGGTCACGATGGAGTTCTTGATTCCAACTTCTTTTAGTTGCCATCGAAATTGTCTGGATTCTGGTCTGACCTCAATTGCAAAACAACACCTGGCTGACAGTGAGCAAGTATCTACAGTATGTACTTCAGGTCGTGGGCCTGCCAGCATGCTCTAAGACAGTTCCTGTCAATTCACCTGTGTGTTTTCAGGACATGGACTCTGGTTAGTGAAAAATATGTGGGAAGCAATTAGTCCAGAAACTGTAACCCTTGATTTCTGATGAAACATTAACCTATGTATCTCTGCTTTTTTGTCTATATCTGCTTTTCTTACATAGAGAGTTAAAAATCTTTTAAGGAGCATGAATTATATACCAATTATATATGTGCATGTATATATATAACTTTTATAAAATAATAATATATATAAAGTTTGATCCTCATAATTACTTACAAAGTATGTTTTATCTTGCCTATTCTACAAATGAGCTTTGAGACTCAGAAGTGTCCAGCAAATTGACCAACATTTTGTACCTAACAAGTAATGTGACTGCAATGTGAAGTCAAGACTCCCTAATGCCAGGGTCCATGCTCTTTTCACAAGGCTGTGATGTCTACCAAAAATGGAGAGTGACGTCACAGGGCAGGGTTGTGTGGGTGGAGGTGAGACACAATGACAGGACAATAATAGGTGTTTCTGTGAAAAGATATCCAAAGTTACTCTTTTCATTTTCTATTTTTATTTTGCAATTGTGCACCATCACAAAAGAAATGGAATCAGGACTTATGTTCTGTCTTTACACAGCTGATTACAAGTACTTTCATGGTTCATGATCTATCAAGTTTCTGAGAGTTAATGCATTTTCTCCTGAGGCATAGGAACATCACATTGGGATACTGGGGGAGATTTTCTGATGAATGAATATGCTGGGCTATGGGCTGTTGCACACACTCTTCAGAACCTCACTAGAACTACTCAGGTGGCCTATTATCAGGGATTACATTGAGCTCCATGCCCTTCCTGCTTGTGCTGAATTCTTGAGCTCACTCCTTCCCATTCATTCATTATGCAATTATATTCTTAGTTTCTACTTTGTGCCAGGTATTTCTCCTTTGCTGGAAATAGCTGCAATAGCAAACAAAATATTAATAGCGAAAATCTCTGCCTTCTGGGTATTCACATGCTAGTAGGAAGAGAGGAGACAATTAAAAAGCAGGTAAGTTAAATATAGATTATGCTGGACAGTGACAGGTGCCATGGAGAAAAGTAAAGCAGAGAAGGGGGATAGAGAATTGTGTAGGTGAGGCTGGTGGGCAGTCTAGATAGCACTGCTAGTAACAACCTGAAAGAGGTGAAGGATCAAGCACTACAGACATCTGGAGAAGTGTGTTTCGTGCACAGGGAATAGCAACCTCAAAAGCCTTGAGGTGAAAGTTTGTGCTTAACAAAGCCAGATCATTTAGAGCCTTGTATAGTATTTGAAGGACATTGCCTTTTACTCTGAATTGGGTATAAGCTGAAGAGCGACATGACTTGACTTATCCTTTACAGGGTTACTTTGGCTACTCTATGCAGAATAGGCTGAGGGTGGGCGAGTTCACATCAGGAAAGGCTCTTTCAATAATCCACATACTCATTGGCTGTGAGCTGGGCCAGAAGCATAGCTGTGAGGGTGGTAACATGTGGTCAGACACCACACATTTTTTGAAACTGTAGCCAATAGGATTGGCCAACAGATTGGATACGGACTTTGGAAGAGTCTGTATGAAAAATGATTCTGTGGTTTTGGACTTCAGCAATCAGAAGAGTTGGAGGATAGAGAGAGTGACCACTTTCTGTAATATCAGGAGTACAGTATTGAAAAGGAAAAGTTTGGGGTGCCTTTTGGACATTGAAGTAGAGCAGTAGAAAGCTAAGGCGAGAGTTCTGGGCTGGAGATCTATATTTTGGAGTCATCCTGATGGCAATGAAAGCCATTATCCTAGATCAGCACACCAAGGAGATGAGTGCAGAAAGAAAAGAGAAGAGGCGCAAAGACTGAACTATGAACACTCCAAATGTTCAGAAGTTAGTGGGGTGAGAAGGAACTGACAGAGGAAACAGAAAAAGAGGTGCCCATGATTTAAAAGGAAAACAAGAAGAGGGTGCTGTCCTGGAAGTCAAGTGAGACTAGATGCTGTGGACAGGTCCAGTAAGACGCCTGCTGGAAATGGATTAGGCTCATTTTGTTAGAAACACTGGGGTGAGTCAAGAGACCCAGGTTAAAACACCAACTACACCCACATCTTTGTGTGTGGCCTTGAGAAAGTCACAACCTTAAGGAAACATAATTTCCTCAACTGTGAAAAATCGCTGCTGTAAAGACGAAATAAGATGAAGTGAAGACGACCTAGAAGAGTAAGCACATAGCACACAGCAGCCACTCACCAGATGTCAGTTCACTCTGAGTTGAATCTTAAATATTCAGAGGCTGATGATTTGCTCACTCTGCTATGTGACAATTTCCTTCACCTTCTGCCTGGGTCTGTGGGATCAGACTATCCTTACCTGATTAGTGCTCTGCATGCGGGTTGAACTCCTAACTATGTCTAGCATTGGCCTCACACTGTTCTCTCACTCTTTCATAATGAGATGATTGTCTTGAGTTCCCAAGATACTTATTTAAAAGTATTTTTTGACCGCCTGCTAGATATATGAGCCCCTGTGCTAAACGCTGGTCACGACCTCTTGCACCTCTAACCTTACCAAACTATCCGCAAGTCCTCTCTGATAAACTCAGACTCCTATTCCTGGTTTCCAGAGAGTTAGAGACCCCCAGTTGCTATTTACTAGTCATGAAATATTAGAGAAATTACTTAATTTCTTGAGCTTGCTTTCTTGTCTATAAAATAAAATATGAATAAAAATGGCTATGATGAAAGATAGGTATTATCATACACATTGTGGGGGGAAAAGATATCAAATACGTGAGGGGTCTAGGTCATTGTCAGTTCTATAGTAGTTTCTGGGTGAATAATAATTTTCTCCCTCCACCCTGCCCAATGCCGCTGCCTCCCAAGATGTGGTGCTAAGCTTTTGCAATTATCCAAATGAATCTTGGAGGGTGAAAAATATGCACTACAAATTCCAACACACTCTGTTAGTTTGAAATTTACACTGTTGGATTAGCCATACCCATTGAGAACAAATGTGTTCCTCACTTAGTAAGTCTCCTAGTCAAGTGGATAGGCAGCCCATGTGCACATACATGAACATGCACACACATGCATGCATACATATATACACACAGATACCTGGCCTTGGTTGGTATAGTAACAAAAATTGTAGAATAAAAATCAGCAAATTTTTACTGGGATTTTATTCAAAAATCCTGGGTAGAAAACAGAACACAGACTCACACCCCATTTGTAGTTTAGTCCTGTGTTTTCTTGTCTCTGTTTCTATTTTTTTGACTTAGGATTTTGGCCAGAGAAAGTTACAAAAGAACCAAATCTTTGCCCAGTCCTTGCCTGCTAAGTATACACATTCTGAGGATGATCTGAAGATAGCTCCAGAATGAAATCATAGTGCTTCTGGAAAGAAAGAGGAGACAGAAAATACTTCTACTAAGCTATTTCTGCAGTAATGAAGAGTCATACTTTTGCCAAGAAAAGACTCCAAGTTTTATTGCAGCATATTTATATAAGAATATTCTAAGGAACTAAGAATAGATATAATTTTTAGATAGGAATATATTAATATTTTGAAAAATAAGTCTTGATTTTCTTTTCATTAATGATACTTGTGAATTCCTGGTCAGAATTGACTACTCTTGATTGATTTGGTTTAGAAATGAACATATGCAGACTTAATTATACCATGAGATCAGTGTATGCTTATTGATTGTGTCTTTGACATGATTAGCTATATTAGATTATGATGTCCTCATCTCCCAAAGATCAAAGCTGGGATGGACTTTCTCTAAGGGCCATTAGTCATTACGTTCATGGCATCTGCTCTACTTTTTTCATCATGTAATAGGTAGGAGAGAATATAAAAAGACTATTAGCTTTGTGCCATTCAAAAAAAATCTATGCTATTATAGAAATACGCCTGGGGGAAACAGACTGTCTCTTCTCCTCACCCTCACCCATGCTTAGTTAACACGAATTGAGTTGAGGAGAGAGCACTTTTCTGGAATGCCTCACTCTTCATCTGCCCACCTCTGTACCACGGTGGACCCGGGATCCCTTCAAAGGTCATCCTAAGTCCCACGTCACTATCTTTGGTCTAAGTGCTCTAGTCAGTCCTGGAAGACAAGGGCAAATGCAGCTGTGGTGTTTTGAGTCCAGGCTCCAGGAGATTAAATCTTTGTGCCCTGCAGCCAACTGGGGACTCCATCCATTGTAGTCAGCACAGCGTTACTAATAATGAGGAGCACCCCACAGAAAATATGAGAGCCAGGCGGCAGGGACAGGGAAAATGAGATGCAGAGCTGTGCATGCTGGGAACGGTTGGCCTTAATTAGAATGTGCATGTACGGTATTTATCTTTCCCCCAAACCTATAAATAAGGCCAGCACTATGGCGATTACTGATGTCTGCCGTCATTTCACAAGGCCTCTGTGCTGATGGAGCACCACTCCTGCAAAATAATGTTTCCTTCCTCTCTAGTCTGTATCTGCTCCTGCGTGGGACCCTTCTAAGGCTTTCAGAGCTGTGCCTGGATAGGAGAGAAAGGGTGGACGTCACCTCCTAGGAATCTGAGAAGAATTGCTTTTGGGGGACCCTTAACTTCAATCAGAGCTCATAAGATGTAGAAAGGAAATTGCAGGACAAAAAAAAAAAAAATCAACGTTTGTATCCAAAAAAAAAGCCTTCATCCTTGTCCCTGAAGGCATTTTCCCACTTCTCCTTGAATACTTCTAGTGTTGGGCCATTCACTAATTCCAACAGCAGTCAACTCCAAGTTCGGACACACTGAAACCTTCTTGTTAATAGCGAACGAATCTGCCTCTCCGCCATTTACCTCTGTTGATCTAAATACACAAATCCCAAATGGAAACTTTCCCAATTGTCCCAAGCACTTACCTGGTTTGCCTATGTTTCCCAATTTTTCATATTATCCCTAAAAATAATTAGAAGAAGTACTCACTGTTATAAATTTCTATCAATTCCTCTATTTTTTTCTTTCTCACAACAGGAGTATTGACAAAAGAATCTGATTTATATTTCAGGAGTCACCTAGAACAACATTGATCATCTTCTGTAAAGGAGAATAAATGTATATGCCTTTGAAGTACTCTCCTTCCTGAAATAAAAATTCATAAAATTTTAATGGCCCATAGCAGGGTGATTTAAATTTTATCACACGTGGGCATCCCTGACCCCACTCCATGGTTAAGTGAAAACTATCATTATTGTTTGCAACTTAGTTTCCTCTCTGACTAAAACTAGATAATAAACTGCGTAAGAGTAGAAGCTGAATTTTTATAGTTAGGTTCGATATTTCTCAGTGCATGTACATAGTAGGACTTCAACAAATGATTAATTATAATTAAATCAATTAACATCATCAGGGTAGAAAGGTATTCCTCTTAAAGCCTCACTTCCAGAGGATCATGTCTTCTCAAAATAAATGCTTCTGTCTTCTAGCCTGGTTATCCACATGTGAGGTTAAGAAAAAATAAAAGAAAGTGCATGAAATGTACTCACCCATGAAGTCATCTTCAATGAATGTTCATTCATAGGAAAGCAGCTCTGCGCCAAGCACCAAATCATCTCTCCACATCATGTGCCTGAAGAGATAACATCAATTCCTCCTTGGAAGACACTTCAGGTCATTTCTTGTTCAGCTGGACTATGAGATGATCCATCAGCCATCACCATTTCCCTTCCTTCAAAGGGAAAATAAATAAAACCAACCAACTCACATTATACCCTCAGCCCAAGCTCATTCCTAATGGATCTTTTATTCCCTGTCTCTGGGTTTCCATTAATCTTGTACCTTGAATGACAGACCATTGGCTGGCAGTTGGCCCCACAGGATGGAAACCCTACTGGGCTGAAGGTGTAGATTTTCCTTTTCCCCTTTCCTGCTGCCATGGTAGAGTGGGCTCCTTTTTCCAGAGAAATGGGGCTATAAGATGTACTCTCATAGACTGAGAAAGGAGAGTTATAGAATTTTCATGGAAAAACTGCATATCTGACACTGAAAGACAACTATTTATAAAAATATCTCCAGGAGAGAGGAAGAGTAGCATCTTCAAGCTTGCATATGACATTAAATGCTGCCTCTGGGTACTGAAATGCCAAAAAAATGTGCATGAACCTCAGAAAGCTTTGCAAAACAGCTCTGGTGTGGTCCAAAACATCTGGACTTGAAGTCCAGTGTAAAAATTAAGCACCAGGTCTGAGCAAGTAGATAGAAAAAGATTTGGGTGGAGTTCTGGAGATGGAAGTACTTGTCAGACACCAGGATCATTTAAAGAAGCTCAAAAAAAGGATGTCCAGAGGTAAACACTTTCCCTGAATGGATCACAGATATGACCCCACTTGGTAAGTCCAATGTTTTGAATGGAACTGAACCAGGTGGCAGGCCCAGAAGGATAAGAACATCTCTGAGTATATTAGCCCAGAGTGTCACATCAGTAAAAAAAAGGCCACTGGATGTTAAGAATCATTAAGGAAGTTATAGAAGCACAAGTTTAAAAAGTCCTCTGTGATCATCTCAGGTGACAGTGGATAGGGATGGTCGAGGAGAGAGAGAACTCAGAGTTCTGCTATAGAAGAGAGGGCAGAAAGAGGGACTAAATCTAGGCAAGCTCAGCAAAGTCCTGAGAAGTCAGTTAAAGTGGAGCCCAGCAAAGGGAGGCCGGTGGCAAGAGCTAACCTTTCAGCAACATGGCAGTTTACAAAGCGTTTTCTCATACAGTTGCCACCATACAGCAGGATGAGCCGGCAAAATGCAAGGTGGAGTGGGAAATGTAGTGGCATGAAGAAGCAGAAGGCTAAGTTCTTATCCCAGCCCTACCGCTGTGCTATTTCCTCCCTTCTTTTCTTTCTCAGTTTCTTCATTTAAGGCAGGGTTTCTCAACCTCAGCACTAGTGCCAATTTGGGCTGGATAACTCTTTGGTGAGCTGTTGTATGATTTTAGTAGCATCCCTGACCTCTTACCTGCTAGATGCCAGCAGTACCCCTCCCCAACTGTGACAACCAAAAATGACTACATACGTTGCCAAATGTCCCCTAGGGCAGAGGAAAAAATTGTCCCTGGTTAAGAACCATGGATCTAAATAAAAAAAAAAAAAAATCTTCCTTCCTTGTCCCTGATGATCTCTGTGCTCTTTTCCATCTCTCGCGAGAGCCCCTAGAGGGCCATGCAGTCTATTGTAATTGCACAGACTCTGGTTAGGAGCAAAGAGACTTGAATTCAATCCTGGCATAATCTTAGGCAAGTCACTTACCCTATCTAAGCTGCAGTCTCCTTGTCTGTGAAATGGGGATAATAGCAACACCATCCCAAAAGCTGTAGTGAGAAAACTGTGTGAGACAACTCGCATAGAGCACTCAGAAAGACGGGCATGGTAAATGCTCAATCATTGTGAATTATCCTTATTGTCGTTACCAGTATATGAGAAGGTGGCTGTCTTTGACCATTTAGTACATCACCTTCTCTTCCTTGTGGGAGTAGGAAGATGAATAAGACCATTCTCTTCCCCTCAGGAGTCTGCAGTCCATTAGGGAAGAGAGGCCTGTCCATGAATCATTGTAATACAGGGGACCAAAATGATTGCCAGCAATAAGTCTAGGTTGCAGCTGCTGGGTTGAGAAGCAGAGAAACAGATGCCAGGATCACCTCACTATGTACGACTGTGGTGCAGTGTCACCTGGAGCACTCTAGGAAGTTCTGGATGCCACATCTCAAGATCAAAGAGGTCTGGAGAAGATCCAGGGAAGGTGCCTCACATGATAGGAAATGTTAGGGCTCTGCCGTCTTCATCTGGGAAGGAGAAGGCAGAAGAGGTCAGGATTGAAATCTATGAAACCATGACAAGTAGATATGCATTCACTCCTTCACTTATTTTGTTAGTAAAAATGTGTAGTGAACCTAGAAAATATATTGGCTCTGTGCTACAGTTTTAGAAAAAAGCAAGTACAAACCCTGCAACTCAAGGAATTCAGATTTAGTGAGGGAGATCAGCCCATAAGCAAGCACAGTATTTACAAGACATCAATAGAATATATAATGGTGTTATGACCGAACTGTAGTAGCAGGTCAGAGGGAAAAGAGGCAGGGCCAGGAGGAGCTTCTCAGAGAACGTGACACCTGGATTAGTGCCTTAAAGGATGAATGCGATTTCAAGAGAAAAGAGAGGGAGGCCATTCCAGGGTGAGAGAAAGGGAATTCCAACAGCAGGAACATGTGGAGACTGGAGCAGACGCCCCAGGAGTAGGTAGCATGGACAGCTGCAAAAGAGCACAGGTTCAGCTTACTTCATCCCCCTTTCCACCTTTAGGATGGGTTCATTCACATCTTCTGAACCCTGTCTGGGGTTTTTTCCAATGAGCACCCTGCTCAGCCTATGCACAAGTGAATACTAGAAGTACAGAGAGCTCCCACTACAAGGGGCACCTACCCACCAATGGAAACATGTGTTGGTGGCTAACTGATCAGGACTCCTCTATGGTGTAAATATTTGTGGAAGGTGCTTCCTGCAGGGAAGGTGGATTGAGCCCTCACTGCCTACTGCAGCAATCTGGATGATCCTCCTTCCCTGTCTCACTCTCTACTCCCTCACTCCTATTCCATTGGATATTATGCCCCAAATAAACAGCCTGCAGCCGGGTGTTCATCTCAGGCTCTGCTTTTTGGAGAAGCCCAAACTAAGACAGTACTGGAATATGGTTAAGGAGAAACCATCATTTTCTACTAATACTTGAATTTCTAAATTTATAACAATAATATGCTATGGTATACTTTGTGGTCAGAGAAACTTTTCAATATTTGTTGAGCCAATTACTAGTTTTGTGATCCTGGAAAAGTTACTTGACCACTCTGAGACTCAGTTCTTTAACCACTTCCTGTGCCCTAGAGTTGGGAAATGACATGAGATAAAGCTAAAGTATTTGATCTACATAAGGCAGTCAACATATGTTAACTGCTGTTATTGTAAATAAAAATAATAAATTGAATAACAGACAAGAGCATCCTCTTCAAAACCTGAGTAACTATTATGGCAAAGACATTCTACTTCATGCAATAACAGCTTTTTAAATGTAGCATCATAAAAAGTGTTTCTGGCTTGATACATACAAAATGCAGCTAAAAAGTCTTAACAAGTGATGAGATTATTTTGATTTTGGCCCAATATATGACAGCATGTTTGGCCAAATAAAGAATTGTTTTCCCTTCTAAACAGTCCTCTTAAACTGTCAGTACTTGAATTGTTTTCAGAACTGTTCTTTGGGATAGGCACTCAAAGTCAATTTACATGACATGTTGAGAAAACCAATCTTATTAGCTTATGGTCACAGCTCATTTTTGACCTAAAATGCTCATAGCCAGCTTGATCAAGCATTTCAATCCCCGGGCTCCGCTCTTGATGATCTTTAACTGTTTCAAATCAAATCCTATTCCAATGGGAAAAACATTGCAACCACTGAGGAAATTCAAAAGAACATATTATAAGGAACAGAAGGAAATTTAGAAAAGTCCCCCAAGATCTGGGGACATAGAAGCCATGGGCTCATGTGATTTTAGAGCTAGCAGGGATCTGAGAGATCACCAATCCCCCCCCCATCGCAAATAAGAAAACTGAGAGTGGGAAAGAGAAGGTTATTTGAGAAAGGACACACTGATAAATTAGCAGTGGACTCACACCTAGGAGCCTGATTGTCTACCTCCTAAAGAGCATTCTTCTAGCTACACCAGGAGCATTTTAGAAAAAATGTGTAGCTTTTCAATGCGATTACTTCAAAATGGATAATTTCCATTTGAATGTGTAAATTTATACAATATTATCACATATGGTTTTTACTTGGAAATGGGTTGAAGGAGAACTTAGACAGGTATGATAAAACCATATCAAGCTGTGAGCAAAACAAATCAATGCTTTTCCTTTGGGATTGACACCAGGGATAAGAATATTGCATTGCCATGGTACATCCCTTTAAGTAACGGATAATGGACTGCTGTGATGGTTGTTTGAGGATATGTTCAATATGGTAATTTCTTTGTTTCTGTATTTCTATATTTGTAACACACACACACAACCTGCTCCCACAAAGAACCATAATTTCAGATTTTACGTTTCAGACGAAGCTACATGGAAGTATAAACTTTCATTATTTTTCTAAGTCACAACTTGCTTAAAAGCTTAAACATATGCACACATGAACACACATACCTTGTCCAATCTCATTTAAAGAAATTTCAGTCCCATCTGCAAAGACACAGAGAAATAATTGATTATTTTAATTTTGATAATTTAAAGTTGCTGATGCACAAATCATAAAACAAATAGATGATTGTGTTATTCTTCATGGGTACCCTCTAGGATGAAAAAAAAATGATCTGGTAAAAAAGGAGAGATGGGGGATGTTAATTACCAGCTAATGATTTGGGGATATAAATCTGCCCATCTCTGTTTCCCATTAATTGACCAGATTAAGTCAGTCATCATTTGATTTCCATGCTTTCTTTTTTGCAACCACAAGCCTTTTCTTTCAGGCTGTAATTACCAGTTATCCAGGCCTCATTCAAGTTTGTCAGAAATCACACCATCAGCTCAATTCAAATCAATTTTGTTAAAAAATTAAAATAATAACGATATAAAATATTTATGTAATTACATAAATGTACATTATAAATATATATAACATATACGATATACATTATAATGTTTATATAATTATATGCAAAATGTCCCATGCCACACATCATCATAAGTGTCATGGATACAAAAATCAATATGTCACAGTCAGTGTCTGAGTTGGGCCCACTCAGCTACAGCTCAATTTGTGAACATTCTGGGCATCTCAGGAAACAAGCTGCCATCAGGAAAAGATGCACTTGCCTCCTCTGCGACCCCTCCTCCCCCAACCACCCACTCTCTCGAAGCCATGAATTTCCTCGTGTCCAGTGGAGCCATTTATGAAATAACTGTCCCTATTGATTTCTATGTCTAATACAGGTAGGCTTGCTCAGCTGCCCATCTGTTTTCTACCTTAGGCAGGATCATTGAGAAAAATAAAGGAAAGAGGAGACGTGTGTGTGTGTGTGTGTGTGTGTGTGTCTGCAGATGGACCATGCAGGTGTGTTTATGGAGGTGGTGTTAACGGGAGAATAGATGCAAATCACTGGCCTCTGCAGGGGGAGTGCTGACCTGCAGCATGGCCTGTGGCATTTCCCTTAAAGGCAAGTGGGGAGTTTGCTTTCTGTTTGGAGGTTGTCAGGGAGCAGAGAGAGCATCACAGTCTACTGGACTTATGGTCAAGTGACCTTGTTCTCCTCGGGTGCCACCACTTGCCAATGCTGCGACCCCATTGAAATAGGTTGACCTCTCATCATCATTTTCCTCCTCTGTAAAACAGGTCAATGGCTCACCACCACTCCCACTTCACAGAAAGGTGTTCAGAGCCATGTGGCAGAACTTCCTGGAGAGTTATTTGAAAACAATAGAGCAATGTACAATTAACGGCTTTACTGTGTTAGAGTACCTGAGATGGAGGATACCCCTGGAGAAGGTGACCAATGCAATACTCCTGTGATGCCCATCAAAATCGTACAGTTCTTTGCTCTATCTCTGACCTCTGGCCTCAGTTCTAGGGATTATCCTCCTCCTTTCCTTTTCAGGTGACTACTACTATTGTGGGCTATTTATTTTAGGTCCTAGAAGCTTTTTGCCTCTGGCAGACTCCACAGACACTATCTCTCCAAAAGGCTTTTGAAGAATGATCTATGAAGGACGCTACAAAACATCTCAAGATCAATTGCCGTAATTATCCTCTGAATAATTTTCTGCCATTATTCAGGCTGTACATATTGTACATGAAAGGCTATGTTCAGCCAAACCAGAAGCTTGCTGGGCCTGGGATTTACAGCTCACTGTGCAAGAAGATTTAGAAGGCAACCCCTAGGAAATCCATCTGGAGATTGTTGAGAGGATAAAGGAAAATATAAGTTCTTTTAATCTTAATATTCTTTATGCTCTGCTCATTATGATTAGATATATCTTCTAGTTAAGCCCTGAACAAAAATAGAACTAGCAATGAAAAGACTATTTATTTTCTTTTTCTATTGCTAAGGGAAAATAGCATGCATAAAAATAATAATAACAATATAAATGCTCCAATGCTTAGCTATTTAGAGAGGCATCCAACATCTCTCATTTACTAAGTTTAGAGAAAAGAGAAAAGAATTTCTCTCTAGACTAAAACTAAAGAATGAAAAAACACTAGTTGACTTGTTGTCACTTTCCATACTTTGTAGGCACTCAAATATGCCCTTTCTTTTTAATATATAAGAGAAAGAAAATACATTGAATTTTCTGTTCCTGTCTCCCTCAAGCTCTCAGGAGAAAAAAAAATTGTAAAAGGAAGGAACACAAGACTGCTAAGAAAGATCATGAGGCTTCTTTTCCCATTATTAAGATTATTACTGAATCAGGGTTAAAGGGGAGAATAAAATTCAATATATTTGCTGTTGCATTAATCATTAATAAAAACCAGCTTTGGCGCAGATGAGACAGTAAATGCTCCTCTTCCCAACCTCCAGCACTGGGGTGATAGGCCATCAGCAGCTGGGCAATAAGGCATTTTAGCAGCAAATTTCCTCTGAGTCATGGTTGATGGTCCTCTCTCTGAAAGGGCTATATAAAATCATATCAAGGCAAGAGTTGGAACATAACTGAGGTGCTTTCTGGTATTTTTGCAACCAGACTCAGGGGAAAAAAAATCAAACTGCAAGTTGTTTAGGCAATAACAAAAAATGATAAGTTTCATAATAGGGTACTTCATTTTGAAGGTTCCATTAGTGTCCATAGGGGTTATTTAGCTGACAACATTGGTTTAGGCATGGTTGCTAAAATGCCCTGAAATGAAATGGCTGAGATGCAGCAGATGAGCGTAGTTACTCTGCAGCCAGGAATGTAGGTTTTGGATCTAAATTCAGCTGGGTGTGCTCCATCAGTGGAGGAATGAAATGATCTGGCCCATAGACACAGGTACAGACAGAAGGCACTTCAGTGTATAAGGAGCATAAATTCAGCCTTCTCTAATCCCTTTTTCCAGGCTCAAGAATGATGGGGTTAAGGGTGATAATGGGAAGGTTAAAAAGAAGTAAAGCACAGTGAAAGATCATGGCATTCCTACTTTTCTCCTGAAGGACTTAATAGCACTGACTTCTGTCTGGATTGAAACACCTTGATGGCACCTGACTTCCCAATGTGCTCACTTATTCTCCTATCTTCCTGGGCAATTTTGGAAGGGAAAAATGAAAACGGAAGAGTGGTTCACACTGGAGTCATAAAGTTGCCTCGTTTGAAAAGACCTTAGAAATCATGTAATTAATCCAACTTAGTTGATGTTAAGCTGGGTAGGCCAAATCCTTCTTGTGTACTCACGGTACCTCCTGCTGAGCACAGGCGTGACTCACAGTAGGAGCTTAAAACATACTGATGACTGAGTGATCATTTTCATTTTATAAATGTGTATATAAATTGAGTATCAAAGTTAAGTGCCTTGCCCAAAGTCAAAAGGCTAGATAGTGGCAGAACTGGGACTGGAACTCAATCTCTTGGTTCTTTGCAAAAAGAAAATGGATCTTTAAAGGACCAAAAGTTTAATACTTTTTTTCTATTATATCACGCATATTTGCCATGGATTTTTTTTTTTTTAAGAGACAGGGTCTCAGACTGGAGGACTGTAGTGCAGTGGTGTGATCACAGCTCACTGCAACCTCAAACTCCTGGCCTCAAGTGATCCTCCTGCCTCAGCCTCCTGAGTAGCTGGGACTACAAGTGTAACCCACCACACACGGCTATTTTTTTTTCTTTTCACTTTTTGTAGAGATGGGGCCTCACTACGTTGCTCAGGCTAGTCTTGAACTGTTGGCCTCAAGCCATCCTCTCACTGCAGCCACCCAAAGTGCTGGGATTACAGGTGCAAGCCACTGCACATGGCTAGAATTTTCATTTTTCTTTCTGGTTTGGTGTATTTGGCTAAATCCTAGTTAGAATTTTTATCATGAAATTTGGAGACCCATGACTTAAAACAAAATAATAACTTCTGGAAGTACTTGCAGATTTCATCAGCTGGATTGTGTATATGTGTGTCTGTGTGTGTGTTTGCACTTGAGAAACCGCTGACAGTAATAGGGTTCTTAATAGATGGACCTCAGATAATTCTATTGCCAGGTAGGCTGTCATGCTCTCTTGATGTGCAAAGACTTGGGAATTTCGCTCTGTATCTTCAAGGGCCACGGCACTCCAAAGCATTAACTACATACCAAGGCTATCAAAGTGGGAAAAAAGCCCTAAAATCTGAGGATAATTGCACACATCAAGCTAATTACCCAGAAGCACTATTAGCTAATGAGATTAGCCAGAAGCCCTGTCCAGCATTGATTAATAAAAGAATAATGCCAACGCACCTGCAGTAAAAGGCACCTGATCTCTAACAAAAGGAAGATTTGCCCCTGTTCGGAAATACTACTGCACGCTTATTTTTTACCATCCTCTAGCTTTGTAAGAAGCAAAATTCTCCTTAGACGAATGCTCTGTGGAAGGTTACAGTGGACTGGAAACCCTATAGTTCTGTCACTTTGGCCAAAAAATCTCAGACTGTGACTCAATTTCTCTAGCTAAACAAGAGGAAATACTCATAATCTATGCCCTTCTAGTTCACAAGATTGTAAGAAAGCATTCGTGGAGCTATGCACAGTCTTAGCTCCAAGTAAAATCTTTAGCACTTAAAAATAGCAAGCTAATCAAATGCCCCAATTATGAAATATCTAGCTGATATTTCCCTTGTCTTTCATTAGGAAAAATTCTTTCATTAAGGAGAAGAGCCATCAGTTTACAAATATAAACAACCTAAAAGAACATGGCAAATAATTGAATAGAAAAAAATACAAATAACAAATAATCATGTAGAAAAATATTTCATCTTACTCATAATTAAAGAAATGTAAATCAAAACAACAAACATTCTTCCCTCCTAGCTACAGAAAGAATGTCATTCATTCAATTTTTTACTAGGCACCAACATACACCATAAAGGTGTAATGATCATTTTTTTTTAACAAACATTACCCAAAGAATCATCACATAATTAAAAAATTCCTACACAAAATTGCATTTATTTTTCTTTCATTCTTTTTTTTTGTTTCTGGATGACTCTTCTTGTCCTAGGCCCCATGCCGGGACTTTTTTGACATTCATTCAAAAAAATCAGGGTGACTGTCTTGGGGGGTTGTAGTATTGATGTATGAGCTAAAAGAATTCCAGATGGTAAAAGGCTGAGAGAAAGAGTGTATGTCACCACTTATTGGAAGGCAAATTCAAATGCTTTTGAACTTCAAAGGCTCTTTGTAGGGAGAAATTAGCCAAGTTTCTTTACTGTTGGATGAGGGATTTTATTTTCCACTAGCAGGGGCGTGGTAGAAAGGGCTGGTACACTTCTAAGTTCTGTGGAGACATCATCGGAGGCAGATGTCTCTTAGAAGCCAAGAAGATACCAAGATGAAGACCAGTGTTTCTCTCTCTTTTTTAGGGCAGAAGAATAGAACTGCCATGACAGGATACTTTTTTTTTTCAGGAGCCAACTATTATGAGTGTGTTCTCAGAGTTCCTTACATAATTTATTTCGTCCTAGGTAGAGTAATTACAGCAAAAAGTATTTTAAAGCACTTTCTTAATGAATAATCTGTGTATACCTTTATGGTGGTCTTCATTACACTCTTGTACAATAATTGCTTTACTTGTATCCCTGCCAGAGTGTAAGCTGGTCCTATTTGCTGGTGGTTTTCCAACACCATGGCATAGTGCCTGGCCCAAAATTAGTGCTCAAAAAATGTTGAACACATGAGTGAATGTAGTCTAGAAACTATCACTGAAGATAGCAAGTCTTTTTCCTTTAAGCTACAGCTCTATTATATATATATATATATTCCTTAGCAATATCTATAATAATAATTTATATATTCATTCAACAAGTATTTATTGAGTGACAGCTCTGAACTATCCTCTATTCTAAATGCTGGGGAAACAGCAATGAAAAAAAACAAAGCAAAAATTACTGCTTGTATGGGTGATATGTTCTAGTAGAGAGAGATGGATGGGAATAAGTGCCTTGCACAGCAATGAAGCTGGAATAGAGGAGTATTAGTGTTGGGGGGTGCAGTAAGGAATGGAAATTTCCTGGTTTGGGTTAGTCTTCTTTAAGGAAAACAAAAACAAAAACAAAGACTTGAAAATCCAGATGGATGAAAACAAGTCTATACCTAAAGGAGGTGGCCAAGGATAAAGACAAGAGCAGTGGACCAGTAATAACTTGGAGAAATGTGTGAACTATCAAATTCCTATCTCATCTCCTTTAAGAAACAGACTTGATTTTTACCTCTTTGGGCCTGCAAACTGCCTCTTTTCCCTGGAATATTCTTGTTATCTGTTCACATGGCTGCTTCCGCTAAGCTCATAACCTATCTCCCCCATCACACTGTTCCTCAAGTGGATAAAACTGCAGCTGCTTCTGGACAAGCTCCCACTATCAGCGTGGCATGCCTTTGGGTGTCATTTCTAGTGTGTTCTAGCATACCAGGAAATGACATCAGCCTTCCCCTGGGGAATCTAATTTTCCTTAGATGTGGAAATAAGTCACAAAGTTTCGGTTTGCCATTTGATGATTGAAGAGCCCATACTCAAATACTATAATAGTCATTTTATGCCAAAATTCATGCTTCTTTCGTTGCACTGTACTTCTTAACCAGCAACTTTGAGGGAGGGTGGGTACACAAACTGTGCAGAAAGGAAGAGGGAAAGTAGAATGGCCCTAAAGACAAACCTTGGGTGGTTTACATTATGACAACAGCTAAGCCTGCATGAACTTGTTTACTTCATTTCCACTTTCCCACCATGGAGGGCCCAGTAATTTTCACAATCCTGTGAGCTTTACGCTTGTTCCCACAAATTAGTGGATCCTTAACTCTTCCCAATGAGGCAAACAAAATACTCGATATCAACTTACTTTATGGCTGTTATGTTTAATACAGCGTCTATTCTTAGGGGAAAAAAATTATTTTGAACTAATATATTTATGCTGGGAACTTTTTCAAACTTAAGAAAGTAGAGTATCACAAATTGCATGGCTCCCCTGTACAAAATCTAAACTTTGAGACAATCCGTGATGACAATTGTAAACATAAAGCAAAGGTATTTTCTATTATTTATTTGACTCCATCCTTCAGGTCTCTTCAGGTATTTTACAAGGAAGAAATTGCCATGCGCTTTCTTCCAATCAGTCTCTCAATCCTGTTGTGTGTCTCTAACATTTGCATTTGCTGTACTTGAAGAAGAGGTTAAGAGATGAGAAATGTGGAAATTAATTTGTCAAGAATGTAAGGTAAATGAAATCAGAGCTGGTAAAAGAAAGAAAAAAACAATAAAAAATAATAATCAAACAATGAGAAAAGAACAGATGGTACTGTGGTTTTATTACTGCCTTGGAAAATTTGGAAGTATTATTTGGAAACGTCTTCAACAAGGGAAATAATGTCAGAAATGTGAAGCATCAGCCCGCTCCCCACACCTGCTTTTAAAGATTGGACTTTGATTAAATCCACAGGGAACAGCAGAGCAAGGCAATAGGCCTTACACAATGAAATCCTTAAATGTGATCAAGAAAAGGCCAGGGTCTGAGGCTGGTGCAATGAGGAATTTATTCACAGTGTTTTAAAAAGTAGATAAGGAGCTGAGTTGGCAGGGGAGAGAGAAGGGAAGGAGAAGGGGAAGTTTATTGGCAAAAGTGGGGTTGTGGGTATACAAGAGTAAAAAACTAGAAAAACACTTTTTAAATAAAATAAAATACCCTCAAGTCAGCTTCCTTTATAGAAACCTTTGGGGACCAATAAAAAGCTGCAACTAAATGAAAGTGTTACCAAAGCAGACGGAGAATAACATCAGAAAATCAAATGACACATTTAAAAGGGCAAAACATCAATATCACCTAAAGAACTGATCAAATGTGTCATTTTGAAATGCACACCAAAGAAACAAAATCATGAAATGCATTAAAACGGTGAACTGGAGAATGGAGAGTGGGCGCTTGGTTGACTCCCGCCATGCAGAAAATCAGACGTTATGTGCTGGAATACATGAATATAAAAGGAGCAGGTTGTTCCTATACACATTTAGAAATTGTCAAAAAAAAAAGTATCAAAATGATGGGCCATGCTAAGAGACACATTTGTTCCAACCAAGGAGACTGCAGTGGGTTTCCTAGACAGACGTCCTGATGCTCTGCCTTGTCAAGTATTCTCTACTTCTGAGCTATGGTATTTCTTTGGCAGGAGATAGATATACAGGTGGGTAGACCCACAGCTAAACCTCTGAGCTCAAGACCAAGAATATGATGTGATTTTGTAACAGTGGGAGCCCTCTGATGACTAGCTTATCTGTGGGTGTCACCCAGCCCTAGGAGACTTGTCTGCAGCAAAGCTGTAATCATATTGGCCTAAAGAGCTGATCCGGAGCAGCTAAATACAAGCTCTGTGTTGCCTGCATTAGGCTAGTGACTGTATGTTAAACCAGCAAGCCAGCAACCTATCATTAAGTATATACATTCTCCAAAGGTTTTTAAAATATTGCCAGAAATCTCAGATGGGCCTCTGAAAGACTTAGGAAAGTCTCTGTTGGGTGCAGTGCTTGAGATCGGGGCAGGAAGGAGTTAATGGTCTCCAGTTTGCAGTTTTGTTGATGGGGGGTGCGCTCCTCTGCCCAGAGTGCGGTGGATAAGGGGAAGGGTTTTAGAATCAAATCGACATGGAGTTTAATCCAGGCTTAGTCACTTATGAGCTGTGAGACTGTAAGCAATTTACTAAATCCCTCTAAGCCTCAGTTTCCTCATCTCTAAAATAGAGATAATGATGCTAAGCATCTCATGGGAGTCATTAGAAAGATTAAATGAAATATTGCATATAAAGGGTTTAATAAGTCCCTGGCATAAACACTCAATAAATTTAAGTTATTAAATTAAATCATAAGCTGTGTAACTAAATAGGACCTTTTCATCTAATATAAACCTCTTTATTTTAGAAGGACTTAGTAAAAGGCCACCCAGAAAGCTGCAATGCTTAGCTGGGGCAATACTGCCATAATGGACCAGTGCCCTCTGTGCCTCCTACTTTCCCCATCTGTATATGTTCCCATTTCACACTTACTCTTTGTCTTCATGCTATAGCTGGAGGCCAAATGTCTTTTCCCATATTGTCCATTAGCTCTGCCCCTGAATCTCCCTTTTCCCCAGATAAAAAAACTTACTCTTATTTAGCAAGAATAAGCTAATAAACTTTGCAGTGTTAATGATGGATAGTGGGTTAGAATACCCACATGCATGCCCTCCTGAGGACATTTATATTTCAGAGTAGATCGCAAAATTCTGATGGAGAGGATCTCAAGTACTGATTAGGGGCAGAGGGAATGGAGACATCTTGATTACACATGGAAGGTCTTCTCACAGCCCCTCAAATGAGGCTGCAGGGTCGTGGCATAGAGCGACCTCACGTACCCTGGTGGCCTCTCTGTGGATGGTGCCCTGCGAAATGTGCAGTCCATAGCCCACATGTGGCCATGTGTAGGTCATGCAGACAGGAGATACCACCTCTCGGGTAACTAGCCCTCAAGTCACAGAAGAGTGAAATAGCTGCCTTCCGAAATATTGAAGTTAATTCAGATCTCTAAGGAAGATCAATTGGATTGAGGGGGATTCATGTAATTACCTCCAGTACCAACCAGAAGTATTTTTCAAAGGATTCCTTGAAAATCCAGGCCTCTAAAATCAGATGTTTCTGATTTCTTAATGATAAGAGAGACTATTAAGGAAGGGGGAGCAGGAGAAGAAAGAGAACAAACATGCTTGGACATCCTAAAAGAGAAGGACAGTTCCCTCAGAAGGGATGCACGTGACCTGTCTGTATCTGTCAAATTTAAGCTGCTCTAATTCAGAAATTGGCTGACACATCAGAGCACTGAAGATCCCATGGTGATTCTCATGCAGTTCCTCTAAGACATTGAATCCGTAATGCTGCATCTTCTATATTCATCCAGATTGAGAAATATGGTCTAACTGAGAAATCAAGACCAGAGGTCCAGCAACAGGTCACAATATATTTGACCAGGACGGCCAGAAGGATGTGCTTACAGGAAACCAGGCTCCGAGTGAGGCAAACAACATGCTTCCAGCAATGTGGTCGCCTTCCACAAGGTGTCCCCTCCAGCCACCTGTGGAGCCTGCCCTCTCCTATCCTTCAGATCCCTGCTTCCATCAGCACTTCAGTGACCTGAATCAGTAACCCCAACCCACCCCAGTGCACCTACCCCCCTTATCCCTCTCCAGCATTCAAAACCATCTGACTTATTGTAGAACTATTTGCCGATTCGTTAACTTCACTCTCTGGTAGGCAGAAACATGGCTCCTCCAAATCTGTAAATGTACCTTATATGGAAAAAGTATCTCTGCAGGTGTAATTAAGTTAAGGATTTTGAGTTAGGGAGATTATTCTGGATTACCGGGATGAACCCCAAATGCAATCTCCTATATAAGAGGGAGGTAGAGAGAGATTTAACCTGCATAGAAGAGAAGATCAAGTAAAGACTGCACAGAGACAGATTTGAAAAGGGTGGCCTTGAAGATTGGCGTGATATAGACACATGCCAAGGAATGCCAGCAGCCATCTGAAACTAGAAGAAGCAAGGAATGGGTTCTCCTCTAGAATCTCTGAAAGGAGAGAGTGGGACTTGGCCAACACTTTAATGTTGAACTTTTGGCCTCCAGAACTGTGAGAGAATAAATTATTGTCTTAAGCCGCCAGTTTGTGGTAATTTGTTACAGCAGCCACAGTAGAACAATACACACGCCTATCAGTGGAACATAATGCCCAAGAGGAAAAGGACTTTTTTCTCTTTTGTTCTCCATCCTAGCCTCAGTTCTAGAACTGGGACCTGGTACCTATTAAATGTTTAGTATTTACATTCAATGCATGAATGAATGGAAAAGAAAGAGTCCACATCCCATTTGGATTTAAATTTCCATCTATTTGCCCCTCTAAAATAAAACTGCTGCCAGCAGTTGGACATTTAAAGATCCCAACATCTACTAACATAACTCAACAACTCACTTATAGTATAACTAGGATACTAAAGAATCATTTCAGGTAATACTTTAACAGAAAGGTCTTGCCCAGTTAGTGGTGCAGCTAGATCTAGAAACCAGGACATTGGCCATCAAGCCTAACGTTCTGTCCAATCTGGCTCAGCTAGACCCATCTAGACATTAGTTCCTCTGGAGGAGTTCATGAGGCTTGGACAGAACCAAGACTAGTTTCCACAGGTGACTCACACTAACCAGTCTCATTTCTTCCTATATCATATCTCGTTCCTATATCCTTCCTATATCATATCTCCAACAGATTTCTCTCCTGATGATAGTCAAGGCCAGCTGCTACCACGCAAGGCTAATTCTGCCAATAATAGATTATTATAATGCATGTAGCTAATAGGGCTTATGTTGTCATAATGTGGCAGGACTAGATGGATCTCTGTAATAAAAACTAAGAATCTCTTGCATTTATATATTGCTTTCACTTGCTAAGTGCATTCACATCTGTTATGGCATTTTCTCTTCCCAGTCCCCCTGGGAATGATGGATCCATCAGATAATGTTTTTTTTTTTAGATGGAGAAGTTGACAAGAGGATTAGAAAGTGTTCCCAATGCTCTTCCCTGGCAAGTGGGCATAGTCATTGCCCTTCCAACTCTCAGGACCTTATTAGGATCAAATATGTAAGTCGGTGTCCTTCAAAAGGCATAAAGAGGCTTCCCCATCTGATAGGGTTGTGAACCAGTCCTTGCTCTAGAATGAAAAATGAAACACTGGCTCTCTTACCTGGTTAGTTGCAATTACCTTTCCCACCTCTCCCCAAGCTTTGTGTCCCATTGCTCTTTTTTCCTTCCCTTGGCTGTAAACTTAATGTTTCGACCAAATGCATCAACCAGAATGGGAACGCTAATATAGTAAGCAAATGTGGAAAAGTGCCCTTGTCCGATAGCAGTTAAACTGCCATTAAAACAGGAGCAAAATCACAAATACCTCACTTTTTAAAATAAGCTGAAGCAATCATAAAAAGAAAAAATAATAACATCTCCCATCAGCAACTGTTTTGTCCAGTCCTTCTGTGATCTGCTCAGGGGAAGAAAAATAAATGACAGCCACCAAAGTGGGCCAGGATGATCTCTGCCTAGCTCTTGAAACACGTTCAGTTTTGTTTGGGGAAATGTGGGCACCATGCCAATGGGAAAATCTTGGTCACCAAACATATTTAGTGCAATTATTTCAAAATTGCATTCCTTGCTTCTTTTTTAGCTCTAATGGGCACATGTTTAAAAAAGGATATAGAACACTTGCACCTTTTTAGAACAAAATAAGGTATCACTGTTATAAGCCATTTATTCCTAATTACACAATTACTTTATCATGCAGCACTTGCTGGAAAAAAAGACTGTAAGGCAAAGAATGGGCGATTTAAGGTATTTTATTTCCTTTTATTAAAAAAAGTTAACAATCCAATTTCTTTTCCTTCTGGAATTCAAAAATGTTAAAGCATATGAAGTATTTTTCATTTCTGGATAATAAAATAGTGATGTAATTAATGATTAAATAGCAGAGTATCATAGGAAATTGTTAAATCTACTTATGAATAGAAGTAGAAGCCATATACTATTTTAAGTCTTTTTGAAACTAGGGGTAATTGTCACCTAGCTTGAGAGTGGAAAGCAAATTCTTCCAATGTGCATGCTGTGCTTGGTGTGGGCTGTTTGGCACTTTTTAAAAGTTGCTCTAAGCCTTTGGATGGAGCCACTTATAGTCACTCTGCTTCCTGGGCTTTATTTTTACGTCCAGTGATCTGCTCTTGCTGCTGCCTTCCCCAAGACACAGCGTCTGCTATGCTGTGGCCACATAGTTTCTTCAGGCCAGGGAGCAACAAGTGACTAAGTGAGCTGGGAGGGATGGGGTCCATCTGTCCTGCACAGGATCTGGGCTCATCCTCCACCTGGACTACTGGATGAGCCTCCTAATGGTCTCCCCATCTCCAGTCCTGTCTGCTTTCAGGCAGACTTCCCACGGCAGCCAAAGACGTCTTTCTGAAATGCTAACTTGATTGCCTCTTGCTTAAAACCTTACAAGGATTTGCCTTTCCCTCAGGACCATATCCAAATGCCTTGGCATGGGATTCAGAGACCTTCTAGGTCCTGCTCAAACCTGTCCTTCCAGTTCCCCTCCTGCCATTCCTCACTTGATATCTTGTGCTCAAGCCACATGGATGGCAAAGATTCCTATGCCTCTTGTAGGGGAAGAAAAATAATTTTTTCTTCAACTTTCATAAGTTCTTAGTTGGAATGAACCCCTATTACAAAAGACGGATTAACAAGAGAAAAATGAAAAGAAGTTTATTGACATGTATAGTCCATCTATACCTGTGGGAGACACCTAGGGAATAAGCAGTGCTCCAAGAGGTGGTTTTAAATTCCAGCTTATGTAGTATCTTTAACAAAGAACAGTAAAATTTTAGAGAACTGACAAGACAGAGGAAAAGGATTTTCAGTTTCTAGGGATGTTGTCACCCAACCAAGTTCATTGCCTGCTGCCCAAGAGGAAGCCAATATGCTGAGACAGCAGGCTTTACAGCAGAGAAAGAGTTTATTTTGCATAGCACTAAGCAGGGAGGAATTTCTCAAATCTGCCCTTCTGAGAAGTTGGGAGACAGGGTTTTTAAAGACAGTTTGGCATAGTCAATTGAGCCTACTAATTGGCTGTGCCTGGGCGGAACCATAGGGTTATAGAAATTGTCTTCTTTGCTGACCAGGTTCTTGGGTGGGGTCACAAGACCAGTTGAGTCAGTTTCTCGGTATGGGCCACTGGTCTGGGTGGGTCAGTCCTTCCAGTGGAATTCGGAACCTGGCAGATATCTCAGAAATTGCCCCTAGGTTTCAAAAAGGTGACGTTATCTATGGAGAAAGCTAAGAATCTTTATGACCAGGAAGCTATGTGGCTCCAGAGTGGCAATTATAGAGAAGCAAATGGGGGACAGTGGCTAATTATTACCATTATCTTTAGCTAGGCCTGTGCCTTATTTTTAGCTAAGCCCTTAGCACAATCCTCGCTCTATACCCTTTATCAATCTATAAAGGTGGTTTCAGGGACAGCAATTTGTGGGGATGCAAATAAATGGCAGATGCAGGCTAGTGAATAAAGCTTGTTCATGTGAATTCTTCTAGTACCATCTCCAGGCCCTGCAGTGTCTAAAGGTGTCTTCAGTGGTGAACCTCTGTTCACTCCCCAGTACAAGGAGGGGTGAGATACGTTCTGCCTTTGTAAATGTATGTCCTACTTTTTGGCAAGTAGAGGGAGAGTAGAGAGCTTTCTTGCATATGCTTCTTTTTAATTGCCTTTAGCTCAACACTTCTTCATATTTTCCCATGGCCATTGTCTGGCCTACCACTGTTTTAGTCTCTTTGTGTCACTATAACAAAATACCTGAGACTGAGTAATTTCTAAACAATAGAAATTTATTTCTCACAGTTTTGGAGGCTGGGATGTCTGAGGTCCAGGTGCTAGCAGTTTTGGTGTCTGGTTAGCTTCCAAGACGGCACCTTGTCAATGCATTTCTTGGGATGGAAGGAATGCCGTGTGAAGCCTCTTTTATGAAGGCTTAATCTTATTCACACGGGAGAAGCCCTCATGGCCTAATCACCTCCTAAATGCTCTGTCTCTTAACATGGTTGCATTGGAGATTGAGTTTCAACATCAGTCTCAGAAGGTCATAAACATCCAATCCATAGCACCCACACTCTCTACTCTCTCTGCCTTCTTCCATAACTGATCCCGGTGACACCCTCTCATCTGTCAACTCAAATGTCACCTTGGATTCTAAGGTCTCCAAAAAGGCAGGCACCTCTTCGCCTATCTTTGTGAACTTCACAGTGTATGTATAGCTCTCTGTGGCCTATGTTAGGTGCTTACCGGATACTTTCGAACTAACTGTAGAAAGAAAAGAGCAAGCATTTCCTACAAGAGTATTCTTCTGTTATTCATTTGTCCTGTTCTTTTGCTCATTTTCCTATTTCTTTGCTCTTTCTTTTTTCTTTCCTTTTCTATTTCTCTCTAACAGAGGGGCGCTGGGATGGGAAAGGACTTGCAGTTGGGGAGCCTGTGGTGAAACCAGTTGCTGTATCTGCCTCCACTGGAATTTCTTCTTCACACCCCATTGAATGCATCTGCCTCGGGGGCCTGGTTTGTGACAGCTGTTTAATAAACCACATCAGCAGTGCACTGCAGCTTAAGACAGAATGAAAGTGAGAACCTCATATTCCATTTCAACTCTGGTGATAACCTCTGAATTCCATTATTCACCATTTTAATACAACATTTATTATTTTCCTGCATGCCCTCCCCCCACTCCTAGTTTCCTTCTTCCCTTTGGTGTCTTTAAATGGCCTTTGGCTCTGCAGTTGGTGGCTCTGTACATGTAGCCTCCATTCATATGCATAAGCTTACAGCTGCTCAAACACTTCAGAAATCTGATTAGTCTCCCCTTCCCCCTCCCCTTTCTAAACGCTTTGTGAAATCTTCGCTTGGCAGAGAAAAAGGCCACATCTCTTAGCTGCTTCCGTCCTGCCTGTCCCCATTCAATTGTGGGGATGCATTATGGTCTAGTGTGGTGGTGGCGATCCTTTCAAAGCCCTTACATATCCCACCTCATTGAGCAGAGGTGAGAGGAGGGAGGGATGGAGGGAAGAACGCCCGGTGCCTGCCATGATGGAACATTATGGAAAGCCGAGCTTCCGCAAGGACCTTGCTTACAACGGCACTGTCTTCCGGGCATTGAGAAATGCATCTTCACATTTTACAATAGGAGAAACGGCAAGCTAATTTCAATGCGCCGTATCACTCCCAAGAAGTGTTTCATTTTATCTGGGCACATCAAGGCAGCTTTCCTCTCTCTCCTGGGCTGGAGCTGACGAAACTGAATCTCCCCCAGCAAAGAATTTGTGCAGAAGCAACACGCAGCTTTAGAAAAACACCTGTTTCAGTTGCCCCCACGACCCCCGCTGTTATCTGTCATTTAGCAGCTCGCAGCTGAACTGGCCGGGACGGAGCGCCAGGTTGCTCCAGTCAAGTGCTGGCATCTCATCCAAACAGGTTGAAATTAGGTTTCAAAACTACCTGTGAGAAAGAAAGATGGGGTGGAAAGTCGCTGATGCGAGCAAAAAATACTGCAGTGATAGCTGATCGGGGAGGAGAGGGGGAGCAAACGGAGCTGCTCAGAACACTTAAAATGTGCTACTCTTAGAGCCTGTGGCTCCCTTGTCTCTCCCAACTCTCTCTTTTATTAACTTAGCTTCTTTTATGAGTACTTTAATAAAACTAACTATTTTCTACCCTGTGCAGGGAAGATCATAAACACTCATTCTTTAAAAAAAAAAAAAAAAAAAAAAGACTCAAAAGCAAAAAAAACCTTGTGATTTCTAGGACATCCAGAAGAAAAGAGTAAGGACAGGAGGGGACAGTGATGAAAGGCCACTGCTAAGGCCCCTGTTAGATGGAGTCACTTGGGAGCGGGGCACTAGGATTCCTTCTGAAAATCCCACTGTCACCTTGGGAAGGAAGGTGGACTTTTTCAGGCCTTGGGAGGAAGATAATCCTTTAGGACTCCTTATTTACCTTGTTTAGTACCCAGTAACTTAACTTCTAATCCATGTGCTTTGCTGGGGTTGCAAGAGTTCTCTCCCCCTGTCTGTGCAGAGCGAGGGCTGAGGGGTGGGAGGGCGCCTCATCTGCCAGCCCAGGGGCCACTCTGAACTGGCTGGCCACTTGGAGAATTAGGGAAGGAGATGTTCTTTCTTTCTCTGACACCCTCACATTGAATCCATCTGCTGATCCTGTGGGCTCTACTTCCAAAATATATTTAAAATCGATCCATTTTTGGCATCTCCTCTGTTATCACCTTGTGTGTGTGTGCAAACCACCCTTATCTCTCCCCTGTGTTACTCACATAGCCCCTACCTGGTCTCCCTACTCCCACGTTTGTCCCCACAGCCCACTCCGCCCTTCTGCTGCTTCTGTGCAAGACCGCCTGGGGAGGTGGGAGAGAGCTTCTAGCCCATGCACACACATTCTGCATGCCCCAGCTCACTCGCTGTGCTCAGCCACCCTGACTTTTGGAGCTGTCCCATAGGAATGGCAGGACTGGACCCACCTCACCCATCTCTAGGTCTGAAACACTCTCCAGATACCTCACGTTTTCCAAGTCTACCCACACCTTCCCAGCAATTTCCTTGATTATTTTCCTTGATTTCCCTGTTTGAAATTTTTTTTTTTTTTTTCAGAGACAGAGTCTCACTCTGTTGCCCAGGCTAGAGTGCCATGGCGTCAGCCTAGCTCACAGCAACCTCAAACTCCTAGGCTCAAGCGATCCTCCTGCCTCAGCCTCCCAAGTAGCTAGGACTATAGGCACCCACCACAATACCTGGCTAAATTTTTGTTTCTATTTTTAGTTGACTGGCTAATTATTTTTTTTTTTATTTTTAGTAGAGATGGGATCTCGTTCTTGCTCAGGCTGGTCTCAAACTTCTGACCTCAAGCCATCCTCCTGCCTCAGCCTCCTGAGTAGCTGGCACTACAGGAATGTGCCACCATTCCTGGCTAATTTTTTGTATATATTTTTAATTGTCCAGCTAATTTTTTTTATTTTAGTAGAGACAGGTCTCACTCTTGCTTAGGCTGGTCTCAAACTCCTGACCTCGAGCCATCCTCTGGCCTCTGCCTCCCAGAGTGTTTGAACTTCCAGTGACCCCACCAGCATCCTCCATCCACCAGCCCTACTTTATTTCTCCTCCAAGCACTTATCACGGTCCAATATACTACATATTCTACTCATTCTGCCCCCGCCAAACTGTACATTCTATGACAGTAGGATTTTTGCTTCTTTTATTCACTGCTGTATCCTCAGCATCTAGAACAGTCTGGTATATAATACGTGCTCAATAAATATTTGTTGAAAGAACAAATATTATGTCCATTCTGGAATTAAAATTCATTAAAATTGCGGCTAAAGGCTCTATTGGCATTGAGGTGCAAGGTTCCAGTGGCCACAGGAACTGCTTCCCCCTGGGACATGGGTGTGTGGTGATCAGGGCAGGGTAATTCGGAGAGCATTTGTAGGAATGCTTGTCAAACACTGGCCCAGACATTGGGAAGCTGGTCTCAAAGTTTGCAAGGAAAATATAAAAGGGACTGGACTGTACCAACCATGGCCCGGTCATTGGTGCTTAGTGACAGTGCTCAGTGCTCGATGGTGAGGCAGAAACCCCCCTTAACTGTGCAGCGTGAAGCTGGAGCGAAAGGCAAGCGAACATAGAGAAACTGAGTGCCGCTGCTCTGGCTTTTCTGCCCTCACCTTTACTGCTATGTTCTTGTCACTACAGGGATCCTCAGAATCAGCTGCTAAGGGTAACTGTGAAGCTCCTCGGAAGGAAGGTTTGGGCCATGGACTCCCAGTGGCTTTGGTGGAAGAATTCAGGGGTCAAGGCCTTTGTACTAATTCCCCTGCCTTGGCTGCCATCCCTTAATGTTCAGGTGGCCTCAATAAAATGAATCACATCCACATTCTTCCATTTAAACACAGTGATGGTCACCACAGATCTAACCAAGTGGGTACAGTTGGGATACCTGAACCCTGGCTCTGCCTGTGTTTAGGATGATACACTGGCTCCTCTCCATCTGCTAGTCTTGTAAATTGCAATCGAAGAGTGGAATTCTCCAAACTCTCTTTCCATTTTAATCTAAGATCTCGGTCTCTGATCCAGCCTCAAGCTCCAGAAGTCCACAGCAGGCACAGGAGTGATATAGAATGAACCCTTAATGGCAGGGCATAAAACTAAGAGTAATTTCAGAAACCAGCATCCATGGGTGGGTGTAGCGACCAAAGAGAAGGCCCAGATGTAGATGGTCTAGAGGTGACAACTGGGTGAAATGAATCCCGTAGCAAAAAGAAGCAAGCAGGTTTTGAAGGGTGAATGAAGGCAGAAATCTAGAGCCTGGGCGTTACAGGCCTCCTGCAACCTCCCTCCTGGGGGGCTGGGTACGAGATTTGTTAAAGGAACTAAGACTATGCAGACAGAGGAGGCAACTATTAGTTAAGTTTGGAACAGATTCAGTGGAAGAGACAAAGTCTTCACTACTTTAAAAAATAGGCAGCAGTAAGTGTCCGTAAATCTCTTTTTATTTTTTAAAGGTAAATAGACGCATTTGCTTTACATTTGGAGCATAACCAGCTTGTCTCTTGTTCTAGGTAAGCTGTGCCTCTCTGCCAGGCCATACACACTCATGGACACCAAGGCCATGGCCACTGGTTGGGTTGGTAGTGGACAAGAGTCAACACAAATGCACCTGGAGACTTGAGCTAACAGAATTTTAAAACTATGCAAATCATTGCTTATCCGTCTTACTTTAAAAATTGACTATTCTGCTTCTCTCAGCAGATTTCCACCTATCCACTGAGTGCTTTAGTGTTTACAAAACACTTTCATGTACATCATCTCTTCTCATCCCTGTTCCTGTGGGAAGTAATGGGGTAAAAAAAAAAAAAAAAGTGGATTACTTTAGATGAATCTCAAAACATGACTTATTTACTCCTGATCCCACTCTGTTATTGGTTTGGTTTTTAGTTCAAGTAAACAGATTCACTGATTTACAAAGCTCGATTATAAAACACATCCCTACCTTCTGACCATAGGATAGAAATTTTCCATTAAATAGCAAATTACTAGGAGCAGGAGGTGGGAAGAGATGTGACAAGGACATTCCATTCACCCCTGCAAACTCAATCTCTGCCTTCTTTCCCCTCCCTGCAGACTCTCAGCTGATACTCACTGAGCACTTACTGGTATGCTCTTATCTTTCCTTTTTATGCACCAGATAGAAGCTAATAGAGGCTTCCCCTACTTGAGTTTGGTGCTTATCGTTCCCTAGGTGAGATTATAAGAAAGGAAAAACATGGGTAGGTTGAAATAATACAACCTCAGATGCACGTGGCACAATTTGATGGGACCTCAGAGACTTTTCAGACTCTTAGTCTACAGTCCCGTGATGGTACGTCTAACTCCTGCCATTCCTTCTTTCTAGCCCCACAACAAGACTTCCCTGAAACCCTCCTCACTCACTGCCACACCTAGCAGGAGGGTGTGACTCAAATTTCCCGGGGCCTCCCAGCCTGTAGACACATTTCAGGGCATCTGCTGTCCTGTGGCCCCCTCAGAGAGCTTGTCTGGCAGCACCAGCTTCCCGACAGCTCCAGACACCACACAGTGGCCTCAATACTCTTCATCTCTTGCACCGCTGCTCCTTCAAGGTCCTCAGCTCTGCAGGCAATGAGCAAAGCTACTTCCCTACTGTTAGAGACGCCTGCTCCCACCATGGGACACCGGCGTCTGTGCCAGAGTCTGTCTCCCCGGAGTGAGGCTGGGTTCTGCGGGAGTCAGGATGGTGCCTCTCTACTCCATTTACTGCCATTCTTTCTCAGCTGAGGATGCTGAGAGCATCTTGTCCTGCCCTTGACTCTCAGAGCTTTGATTAAGTTGTATCTCTGAACTCAAACCTAGTCTGTGGGATTGGGTGGAGGAAAGACACCATTCGCCACTACCACATTGCCCGGGTCGCCCATCTCTAACACCTTGTTTGGAAACAGTTCTCTCCTTACAGCCTCTTATCTCCTCAAATCATTCATAGGAGCTGCTGCCTGAGTTGTCTTCAGCTGCATACACCGAGTCAGGGTGACAGCTTGCTGCAGTGCCTTCTCAGAGGTTTCAGCGGTAGCTCATACCCTTCAAGCTGCAAAGCCTTTTCTCTCTGAGATGCTCAACAAATCTACTGAACACTTGGTTTAGTCGGGTGACGGAGAAAGGACACTCCAGATCAGCAGAACCTCCCCACCCCTCTGCCCTACTGATGAGTCATAAATCAGCAGACTTTCAAATGTTACCACCAGATCTCCCTCATGGGTAGTTACTTATCTTAGGCATTTTTGGAACTTTCTTGATAACCCGAGTTACTCTGGCCTCCAGGCTTGTCTCTTTCTGAAAGGATCAACCTTGGGCTTACTTAAGGTAGACAGCTCCATTTCCTGGAATGAACTGCTCGGAACAAAAGCAAGGTCATGGGCTCTCAGTCCTCATTTGTGGCCTGCGGTCTTGGTAAAGGCTCTCTTGATGGCTCTTCAAAAGTTCTGTAATATATTTTGGGAAATCAGCTCACTATAAATTGTGACTGTAAACATTATACTGTAAATGCTTTGTAGTTTTCCCCCAATAAAAAAAAAAAAAAAAAAAAAGGTCTGGTCCAACCTCCCCCTTGTGGGACATTTGTTCATCTTCAGAAGGTTCCATGACTTTGGGAATGAATCACTGTTGGTATGCAAACATATTCAAGAAAATCTAGGGACAAAATTGGCAGGTAAAGAGTTCTGGTTTTCCCAAAATGGAAATTGTAGAAAAATATAAAAAACAATCTTACGAAAACAAGTGCTTTTGATAAAACATACCCCTCCCCTGCCAACCACATGGGGTCTTGGGTGCAGGATAAGACAAAATAATGATTTTGCTCATTGGAGACTGGGGGGAACCAGATGGGCCAACAGGGAGGGGTCCTTCCTAGCATTCCTTCAGGGAGGGATGCGGTCCCACTCTGCTGTGGTTTCTCATGGAGATTCATTGCTACACAGAAAGCAAATAAAAGAATTGAATACCATCATTTCTGTGAGGAAGAAAAAATAAATCAACAAATCAACTGCTGTCCTATTTGCATTTCTTCCTTCTGCTTCCCTATAAAATTAGCAGAAAAGTGACATTCCTTCTTCCTCTCTGCAGGTCTGGGAACTGACAGCCTTCACTTCCCAAATAAATCTCCCATCCTTAAGTCCAATACTGAAATCACTTAAGAACTCTCTGCCCTTGATTTTGATCCTTTCTCCTGTCACAGTGTGGGTGACATTAACAAGTGCGCACAGAAGGGGGCTTTGTGCCAATTAACAATTTCTCATTAGCTTAATCAGGGGACACATGTTTTTAATCACAGCTAAGAAAGTAGAATGATTGAAGAATTGATTCTCAGCTTTTGAAAGCATTCCTGTCAGTGCATGGAATTTAATTCTGCAGATGTGCTTTAGAACAGGCAGTGGTAGAAAGAAACCGCTTTAAGTAACATGGCCTCACAGAACATAATAGGAGAATAGGAGTCTCAACTAGATAAACAGAGTGTTTCCATTTTGGACCTGAGACAATCTTTTTCAGGCTATCTGAAGAATGGTGGGTCTTGCCCTCTTCGTTATATTATGTGAGATATCTGAGTGGGACAATTTTCTTTTCCTTTCTACTAATTCTTTATCACTAGGTTCCAAGTAAACAGATCTGATGGTTGCAGAGATGTTCAGATAATGTGGGTAGTTTAGATGCAGCTCGGGGGGCTGATGGTTGTTCAAGCTGAATCGATTGTAAAATTTGGACTTCATGGATTACTTGAGAAGTCTGAATTTGCAAAGCCTGTTTACATCAGGAAATTGTTTGACTTGTGGTTTTGCATGCTTGTAACCTGCAGAGGAGTAACTGTCACAGTCCATATATCACCCAAAGGGCCACTCATTCAGGTCATGGAAATCTATAGGTGATTGTTGAAAAAAATCTGCACTACAAACGACATTGATTTAAATGTCTATATTGGTTGGGCTCTACACAATGCAGTAAAGTCATGATTCACACCCTTTAAAAACTTAGTAGGCTAATATTTCACTAATTATGATATTTTAATGAAGTATGAACACAGATTTGTTTTTTGTGAAATGCAGTCTTCACTGGTATAATCCTTTTGCAATTTACCTTTTATTTTTCTTGATTGAAAAAAGCAATACATTTAAGTTGCAGAAAAATTAGAAAATAATGAAACACAAAGAGAAAAAAAAGTAGCACATGCTCCCGCCTACCCAGACATAATCGCTATTTACATTTTAATGCATAGCTTTTTTTAGTATACATATTTTCCAACAAAATGATATTATACTGTATTTAACAACCTGCTGTTTTACTTACTATATCATTTTTATCTCTCCAGGTCATTAAATATTCTCATACAATATGATTTTTAATGACTGCATAGTATTCTGGCTCATGAATTTATCATATTTATTATAGGACATTATGGATATGTCCATTTTTTTGTTATGTGCAATGATGAAGTGGTTATACTTGAACATAAATATTTTAAAACATCCATGATCATTTCCTTAGAATAAATGTCTAGAGGTGAAATTTCTGAGTCAAAAATTATGTACATTTTTAAGACTTTTAAACATATTGTCAAGTTGCTCTCCAGAAAAGTTATATCTACTAACTTATATTCTTACAACTAACAATATGGGAAAGTGCTCTCTTTTTACTAAAGTAAAAAATTAAATTTTAAAAAATAAAGTTAAAAAAATTATAATTATTTTTATTTACAATTTTAACTACCAGTGAGATCAGATATTGTATTTTATATATTTTATAGGTATATAGTTATTCATCATATTTCTTTTTCTTTTCTTTTCTTTTTTTTTGAGACAGGGTCTCTCTCTGTCACCCAGGCTGGAGTACAGCTGTGTAATCATAGCTCACTGCAACCTTGATCTCCTGGCCTCAAGTGATCCTCCTGCCTCCACCTCCCAAGTTGCTGGATGACAGGCGTGCACTAGCACACCCAGCTAATTTTTCTGTTTTTTGTACTGACGGGGTCTCACTCAGGCTAGTCTTGAACTCCTGACCTCAAGCTATTCTCCTGCCTTAGCCTCCCAAAGTGCTAGGATTACAGAAGTGAGCCGCCGTGCCTAGCCAGTTATTTATCATATTTCTTTTTGGGGACTGTCAAATCATATCCTTCTCTTATTTTACTCTTGGGGTAGTCATCTCCTTTTTTTGTTCATTTGTGAGAATTGATACATATGAAAACTATTAAACCATGGTCACGTATCATTAAAAATATATCTTTTTTCTGCCTTGCTACTTGTTTCTTGCCCCCCCCAACTTCTGTTGCATTTTGTTGTTGTTGTTGATATAGAATTTTAATGTTAGGTAAGTTAAATTTATTATTCTATTATAGTTCTTTCTTTGCTCTAATGTTTGGAAAAATTTCCCCATTCTGAGATTTTATATTCACCAATAATTTATATTTTCAATTTTTTCTTTTAAAAATTCCTTTGTAATTTAGTTTTATATGCTGCATAAGTAGCTATTTCTTTCTATTTTTTTTTTTTTTTTTTTTTAAAACTGCCAACTGACCCAACACTTTTTATGGAATTATTCAGCATTTCCCTAAATGTGTTCCAGGGAGCACTACTACTTCAGGATTCTGGAAAATAAAAAAGTCTTACAGATATACATATACTTGAGAAATGCTGTATAATCTATTTCCTCCCTAAGATTCACAGAACATATTTCCATTTAAAGGCTTCAAGAATACCTGTAGTAAAGTTACCTATTTTACCTTGCTTAACCTAGAATTATACATTTAACCATGTAATCATCTTACAAACAGTTATCTGTTAGCATAAAAAAAAAAAAAACTAATGTACTAATGTTCCATAGAACACATGGTGAGCATCTAATTTGAAAGATCAAGAAACCACCTTTGAGCAACATTACTGCTGGAATGTCTGAAGAGGCCCAATGTGGATGTAGTACCTTCTGGCCTACTTGGGTTCTGAATAAACTGGGAAATAAAAATCAGTAAGGCAGATGGAGGGTCCAAATGTTACGTTTATTAATTAGGTGTGCTACAGCATGTAGCTTAGTGGGAAAGCCAAGTAGGCCCTGCAAACTGAACCCCCAAACTAAATGTGGTTACTCAGTCACGAGCAATTCCTCTCTCATGGGCTGCCTCCCAGCTAAGCCTTATGGACTGGAGGTTTAGAGACATCTCTGGCTTCTATTGGCAGCTAGTACCCAAGAGAGGGAAAAAGAGGGCGCTGAGTCTAGCAAGCTTGGTTTATTCTTTCCAAATGTGTTAACCACATAAGTTACTCGCTCTTTCCCCAGTGTGGAATGAGCCAGAGGCTAGGAGGAGTGGTTAGAGGAAACCCCTCCATAAGAAATCCCAGGAATGGGGAAAAGACGTTCCTCTCACATTGCTCAGCTTAGTTATCTAGCTCCATTGGGTTTGACTGGTAAGATTGATGGATGTGGTTACTCCTCCATGGGAGAGCTACAATCAGGAGACGTCTGTGGCTTCTCCCTTATTCAGGCTGCCTTCCCCAACACTGGCCACTGCTCTTTGGGGATCCTTCCTAGAGGAAGTTTAGAGTTTGTTTCCAGAAAGCTTTAAGATGGGTCAAAATAGCACATTAATCAAATCAACACCAACACCCCTGCTTAGTGGAGTTGAAAATTTCTTATTCTATTTCCCAGCCTAAATTGTGTCTAGCTACGTTGTGCAACACACACACGGAAGTATCAGAGATTCTTCCATGAGAAGAAATAGAACATGAAGATACTCCAATAATAAAACAAATAAAAGGCTCCAATAATAAAATACCAACAGCATTTAAATGGGCCCAAATTTGATTGTAAATCTTCTCCCATTTTCAAATTTTCAAGAGGTTCAATTCCCTTACCAATGAAAATCTGAAGATATTAAAGTCTGAAATAAAGACAGAAATAATCTTTCATTGATCTTTGTATTCCCATGCCATAGTCATACTACTTACTTATTAAATTGTGTAATATGTTTAATATCAGCTAGTGTAAACATTCTTTATTCTTCTTCAGAAATACCTTAGCTTCATTTCTGTTGGCTCTTCTAGAAGAACGTTAGAATTATTTTATCAAGACAAAAAGTACAATTTTAATTGGAAATATATTAGTTTTATAAATGAATTTGGGAAGGATTGACTATATTGGATCTTTCTATACACGAACATGGACTAACTCTCAGTTAAGAAATTTCCAACTACCGTTAGATGATATGACGCGTTAATTCAAACAAATGAATAAATCACAAAATAACGTTTCCTCGGCTAGTTTGGTTTGTTTTTAAATATGGGGCAGGGGAGTATCAAAGGAAGCCAGTAGGTGGGGATTGGCAGCTCGCAAAAGTTAAATTTGGAAAAACGTAGAACTAGGACAGTGATAATTTAGGCAGAAGGCCACGTAAGCGGTGATGGAATGGTCTTTCACAGCTGTAAGCTTTGTTTTGCTTTTGTTAAACAAACTGAATCCCATTTTCGTAAGAGAGATGAGCTGACTGCGTGAAGTGAAAGCAGTGATACAGATGGAAGGTCATCTAGTCCCTGACTAACGCATCAATGTTCAGGTTACAAGAGACTCATGTCACAGTTCCTGATCTGTGTAGCTGCGTGGGCTACATGCAGGGCTGGGCCCTCACAACCACTTGCTTCACGGATCTGTCCCATGTGGGCCTCTGCAGTGTGGAGAGCTGCAGTAGATGTCATCAAGGAGCTTCACTATCTTTTGATGACACCAAACTAGGTGCCTGTATAGTTGGAAGCCTAAGAGCCTGGACCTAAGCTACAGCATCCTGAGTTCTGATCTTGGCACTGCCGTGTCTTAGTTCTAAGGTCTGGTGAAAATAACTCTGCTTCTCTGTGCCTCAGTTCACATATCGGTGTAACTGGGTGTGTGGCAGGGGGCAGGGGGACGGCACCTACTTTGTAGAATTGCTTTGATGATTCAATGGGTCGATCAATATAATGTGCTTCCATAGAACGATGTCAGACATAAAATATGTGCTCAATAAATATTTTTTCTGTTATTTTTATATTATTCTAATCTCCAAAAGAGAAGAAGATTTTTCTTGCATTAAAGAGTTGCTGAAATTGCTGAAATTACTGAAATTTAGGGTAAAAATATAATTTTTACCCTAAATTTCAGCAACTCTTCAATTGGATATTTGAACTTATATATATGTTTTTTTTACTTCTTATTAACTCCTGTAATATCTTCCCACATTCACCTCAGACAAAGGTGACTCCCCTCCTAGGCACCAGCTGCCTGTGCAGAATGATAGATGCATAGTAAACATCGGGCAGTATCTGGAAAAGCTCCCCACCTGCTTCCAATTAATCATGCAATGGGGAAATTGGAGAAAAATTTTATATTTAGTGCAACGTTCCCATCCACATATTTCGCATTAATTTGGGGTGTGATGATTGCTGTCTGACAAGTGTAGACAGTGAAATAGTCTGCGATGGGTACATAACTCTTCAGTGGCTTGGCGTGAGCATTCTTCAGAAGAATTTATGTCATCCTCTTTGTCAGGAAGTCTGATGTAAAGCTCTGGATTTTGAGAATTGCTAGAAATTGGCTGGAGAAGATAGTATACAATGTTGCTAAATACTTCAGCAAGATCACAGATCTTAACTCTGGCTGCACTCTAGAATTACCTGGCAGGATTTTTTAAAATACCCATGTCTGGGTGCAAGCTCAGACCAGTTAAACCAACTAATTCTGAGGCAGAGCAGATGCATGACTTTTGAATAATCTCTCATTCCACAGGACATGGCTTGGCCAATATCTTTGGCAGTTCTTTTCAGGGTGTTTCTCCCCAAAATCTTTAATTCTTTCCTTCTGCATGTTATCCTTAGAATTCTTTAAAACTTTTAAGGCTGGAAAGCTCTAAAAGTTTGACATATCCCACCTTCCACCCAATAAAGGGACCTAATCTATAGAATTCTTGGCAACTGGCCATCGATAGGTGATTGAGTGCCTTTGGTGATAGAGAACTCAACACCTGTCAAGCCAGACCATCTCATCCAGACTATTACTAGATGGTGCCAATTATTTAAAAATATTTCCTTATATGGGTACGGAATATGTTCCCTCTAACTAAAATCCAACTGGTCCTAGTTTTCTCTCTAAAAAATAAACCTAATCTCTTCTAATGGCATCCTTACAAACAATTAAAGGAGTCAATCATATCCTTCCTGACTCTCTTCTTTAACCTTAGCAAACCCAGATTCTAACCCTGTTCCCAGTAGGACAAAATTCATAGACCACTCTTAATTCAGATTAGCTTCCTTTGGACACACTGTAGTTGGTCAAAGTCCTTGTAATACCTTAAATGTAATAAATGCAATACCCTAAATTGAAGAGAGCATTCTAAGGGTCATCTGAGAAGCCTCATACATCTCTAATACTCACCTAAAACTGAGTGGAACATCCTCTAGATGAAAGACTTATGATAGGCCTTAAAGGATATAAAAACTATATACCAAGGGTCTCATATCTGGGAAAGAAGAGTGTTGACCCATGAAGGCAGGAAAAAAATATGACATGTTTGGAGAAGGCCGAAGTGGCCAATTTAAATATACATTTTTAAATGTATATTTAATAGTTTTTTTAAAAAAACTATATATGATTACATTAATTTTCTTGGGATGCCATAATGAAATACCACAGACTGGGCGGCTTAAACAACAGTAATTTATTTTCCCACAGTTCTAGAGGCTGGAAGTCCAAGATCAAGATGTTGACAGGTTTGGCTTCACCTGAGGCCTTTCTCCTTGGCTTGCAGATGGTCACCTCCTTGCTGTGTCCTCCTCACATGGTCTTTCCTCTGAGCACATGCATCCCTGTTGTCTCCTTGTGTGTCCAGATTTCCTCTTTTTGTAAGGACATAAGTCAAATTGAATCCAGAGCCACCCTAACAGCTTCATTTTAACTTAATCATCTCTTCAAAGGCCCTGTCTCCAAATACAGTCACACGCTAAGGTACTAGGGGTTATGACATCAACATATGAATTTTAGGGGCACACAATTCAGCCTACAGCAATGAGTATCTATCTATCTATCTATCTATCTATCTATCTATCTATCTACCTACCTACCTATCTATCTATCCATCTTATACTGTATTCTTGGGGCCTTCCCTATTCTTGCCACACATGTCCACAAAAAATAGGATCTCAATCTATTTTTTAAATCCACTTTAAGACATTCAACTAATGACAGAAGATTGGGACTTATTTTCTGCAGCTTTCTCCAAAAACAAACATAAACATTCTTTAAGTTCTTGTTTAAATATCTTTTTATTTTGAAATAATTTTAGACTTACAAAAAAGTTACAAAAATGGTATGGAAAATGCCCCTATATCCTTCACTGAGATCTCCCCTAATGTCAACATCTTACATAACCATAGTATAATCATCAAAACCAGGCAATCAACCTCTGTTCAATGCTAGCAACTACACGACTGATCTTAGAATTTCACCGTTTTCCCTACTGATGTTCTTTTCCTGTTATAGGATCCTATCTAATATCTCAAACCACTTTTAGTTGCCTTCTTCAATCTGAGACATTTCCTCAGTCCTTCCTTGTCTTTCATAACTTTTAAGTATTTTGTAGAATGTCCCTCAATTTGGGTTTGGTTGGTATTTTCTCATGAAAATCTCAAATAGGATGAGGTTATATATTTTTGGTGAGAATACTCAAAAGTGACTTTGTGTCCTCCTCAGTGAAGTATATCAGAGGGTGCATGATGTCGCTACATCTTAGTGATGGTAATGTTAACTTTGATCGTTTGCTTAAAGTGGCATTTGACAGGGATTTAAATTGTAATTTTATTTTCTAATCACTGGGGTAGACAACTAAGAGGAAATTCAGACAAACTTGAAAAGCTCAAAAAAACTCACAAGCTATTTATAGTCTCTGTTTCTGGTCTAATGTTCCAGATTATCTGTAGAAATTATAAGGGGGAATCCCACTAAACTATGCTTTTTGTTTTTATTTTTGAGGATGGACATTTTTGACCTGAAATCATACTTAATCTCTATAGAATAATAGGTGTTTAATAATAAATAGGACCACCTCAAGTAGGTAATTTGCTTTCCAACCTGGTGATTTTGGAGTGGGCTTTAGCCTACAATACAGTCTTCCTCAATCACCACTACACCACACCAAATACACACATACTCTAATGAAAAATGGTATGTTGCCGTACTTACACAGCCTCAAGACAAGTTCATCCTATGGCATTTTCTTTCTGTATTTTTTGTATATTTCTCCCCTTCTGGGTTAGTGGGAAGCTTACATGAGGGATGTTAGCAAATTTCCTTAGGCAACTTAATGATTTTTAAGCCACTCTACAAATCTTGTTGTGTGGAGCCAGAAATTCCTTTGAGAAACCAGCTACCACTTACTCTCATTTTCTTCCTTTCTGAATATCAAGTTAAGAGCACTAGATAAGCATAGAACTTAAGTTTCACATCTCTGGGTAGGAAGCATGAACCCTGAGTAGGCTCTGCCTAGTATCTGACAGGACACCTGATTTTAGTTCAGTGCTTCCTTTAGACAAAAGGATAGAAAAGTCGGTCTCTTTGCTGTAGACCAGCGCTTGAAAGATTTATAGTGCATTAGAATCTCCTGGGAACTTGTTAAAATGCAGATTTGGGTGCAGTAGTTCTAAATGGGGCATACGATGCTGCATTTCTAATATTCCAAGTGATGCTGATGCTGCTGGCCTATGGACCACATTTTGAGTAGTGAGCCTGTAGAGTATGGGAGATTTCTAGCCATTAGAAATGACACTTTACCTGTCCAGCTGTGATGATAATGGAGCTGCATTATCTTCCACCTTTGAACAAAACTTACTATTTAAACAATCATTTTTTTTTTTTGGTACTTATTTTCAAGAGAAATTTAGTGAACTAAAACTACTTTAGAATAAACCCCTATATTTGAAATCTGGTAATTAATTTGGTATAAAAGAAATTCCCATCTAATGGTTATGTGATGAATTTGGAGGGAAGGTTGAAGTTATAACATATTATTCAAAGAGAACCGTGTGCATACTGGACGCTGTTTTGTTCGATGATGTCAGGGTAGGAACGGGGTAGAGGGGAAGAACAGAACTAGTCAGGAATAACAGACACAGAATGCAGATTATTAAACACTATTTACTATGAGCCAGGGTGTATTGAACACCTTATATGTATTAACTCTTTGATTATTGATGTAGCCCTATGAAGGAGAAAAGTTTTTTATTGTCACTTTACAAATGAGTAGTGAGATTGAGAGAGGTTAGCACGCCAAGGGGGGTACAGCTAGTAAGTGACGAGGCTGAGATCCAACACAAGATCTTCTGACTCTAGAACTTATAGCTCAACTCCTGCACCATGATACTGCCTCTGAACTAGAATCACAAGGACTGAAATATTAGCACAAAGACGCTTTAGCTGGGGGTCAACAATCCACTCCTCTGAGCAGATCTTGAATTTTGCTTTCATCTGGTTCTATTCCACTTGTGAAATCATAAATTCTAACATCTTACTCTCTGACCATAACTTCCTATATTTCCATTTGTCTCACTGTATTATTTATATTCCTGCTCTTAGAGCTTGTCAGAACCACTAGTCCCTTAACCTTCTTCATCCATCACACCCTGCTGACTTCAGTCCTTTGCCACCAGGGCACACCCTATCCCTATAGCCACTCTCTCGTTCTAATCCTTGCTCTCATGAGCCTCTGTTCTCCTGCCACACCCACTCTGAACAACTCTAGCTTCAGAAAAAATATGGTCGGAATGAGCAATGCCACTTTTAAGCCTGGCTTCTAAAAATCTCCAAGAAAATCCTTATTCACCCCTCTGCTATCTGCCCACTGATATTAACAACCATGGCAAGATTGTGGAGATGCTTTTAACCTTATATGACTGTGGACTGGAGCCTCCATGTCACTACCATAGGAATTTATGGAGAAAATCGAAAGAGAAATAAACATTCATTTAATTATTGAGATTTTAGGTTTGTATGTTCTGGAAGCAAAGATTATTTAACAAATAGAGAACATGTTGTCAGAATCAGGTACTAATGGGTGAAAAACCTAAAATATGTGGCACTGACTTGGCAATTTGGAAGAGGGGTGCCAAGAAAACTGATATTGGAGGCAGGACAAGTGGATGTGTTTCTTAGAGACAAATATTTTAGCAAAACATTTTATAAGCCATAGAAGTATGGTTAGATGCCTACTGAGCCAGTGATCTTAAGGAAGATGAGTGAAAGAATCAGAAAGAAATGGTTATGATTGTTTGTCATTGGAAAGTTATTATAAGAAAAAGATAACTTCAGGACATAATTGGCTGATTTCAATTAGGATGAAAGAAAATAGAGATATCAGAAATTTGAGGTCTCAAAAGTTGGATGAGCCCATTACCAATGACCCTAAACATTAAGAAGATATAATAAGATATAAATAAAAAATATGCTTGGTGATAGAAGCTTCATAAAATCTATCAGTTGAATGACATGACTATTTCCTACAGCAAAGATGAGATGAAGGGTGTCACCTTCCTACATATTTTTCCAAGAGTCTCGAGGCAAACAGATACTAAGAAAGAAGCATGAGGCAAGAAAGTAAAGGCATAAAACAGACTGAGAACTTTTTCTGGAAAACAAGTTTGAGTTGGGTTTCTGGCACAAGGAGCCAACTAGAAGCAAATAGATTAGATGTCTCCTAAAATGTTTAGGTTATTTATTGTTTTTTAGGTTATGATATTGTGTTTTATTATATTGCACTATACCAATGACATCATGAGTTTAGACTAAAAAAATCTTTGACTACGTGAAACTAAAAGCAACTACTTGGCCCTGAAACCTCACTAGCAAAAGACAGGCTGCAATTGAAATGACCAATCTGCTTTTTGTTCTATTTCCTTACAATGTTTCTGCCTAGAAAGCCCACCCCTCTGCTCAGCTTGTCAGAGTGCCTTTCTATTTTGTAGGTGGGATGATGCCCAATTCATAAATTGCTAATAAAAGCCAATTGGATCTTTGAAAACTGATTTGTGGAAATTTTATTTTTGACAATTAGAAACAAATTTACTTAATAATGCACTGTCGGAAGAACACTCCAGGCAGAGCAATATATGTGTGTGTGTGTGTGTGTGTGTGTGTGTGTGTGTGTATGTACCTGTTTCCCTTGTTCCTCTGGTAGAGCCTAGTCTGTGCTTCAGAATAGGAGTGTCATTTCTATTCTTTACAAATGTTTGTTTGATCCCACTGTCAGCGGCCTCTGAGTGGAGGCTTTTCCAGATTCTTGGTGATCATGGGGAGAAAAAAAATTTCAGAACACACCATGTAAGCCAAGCAAGCAACTTTTTATTGAAAGATTGAAAGCTAAAGTACACTCTCAAGAAAGAGGCAGGCTGGAAAAGAGCAGCTGCCCTGGGAGGAAATAGTTTTTGGTATTTGAAGTCTTACTAATTGAGGGGAAGAATATCCAAGGCTAAAGGATTGGCTTTTACATAGAATTTGAGCAGTACTTCCTAGAATTGAGTTCCCTCCCATTTGCATACTTTATCTGGTTGATTCAGAACTGTCATGGTGATTTCAAGGGTTGAGAAATTTCAAAACCACAATGTAAATGATATTGTAATTAGCAAAAGTTCATGTAAGGTGGCAGAGGTAGCTGACAAGCAGGTGAAGTTGGTTCTTGCCTGTGGTTATCAGCCCCTCTAGTCAGCGTCTGCCTGAGGGTTGTTTATTTAATACCTGCACTCACTCTGCAAGCCCCTGCATCTGGTCTCAGCCCTGTCTCCTAGTCTCTTACCCCTACACAGTGCCCAAAGTAGGTCCCACTGCCAATCTCTGTAATAAAAAAAGATCAGATGTGATTTTCTTTCCCATCCTGCAGAAGACCTGGGTGGTTCTTTTTGTACTGACGTGCTTTCGGCAAGATCTGGGTTCATATACCAATTTTCCCATTACCTACAATGTGATCTGGAGCAATTTGAAATAATTCTCTGAGGCTTGGTTTTCTCAATTTTAAAACTTAGTGTATTAATAAAATAGGTCATATAGTGCTCTGTCACAAGCTAAGATCTAAATAGCTTAACACAACAAAGGTTTGTTTCTATGCACAAATATCCATGTAGATCTAAGTGACCTTTTAGGGCCATTTTCCTCCATGTTATAGCTTAGAAGTGCAAACTGATAAAGACTCCGTCCTATAGCTTCATTATGTGGAACATGTAGCCTCCTGGGTCAATGAATCTGGGATGAGAGGATAGAAAATCACACATGGTCTTCTCATTGCCAGAAATAACACATGTCACTTCCCTCTGGCAGTCTATCAACCAGAACCGATCTCCTGGCCTGACCAACTGCAAGGAAGTTTTCCATGAGCTACAAGGGCCCTAATAACATCTACCTCATTTGGATTACAAAACCTTTCCCATTGGAATGTTGTGAAAATTTACACAAGACAGATAAAATAAAGTTGCTTTATAAATTCTGGAAAACTATACTTATACTATAAAAGTCTCATCTCTTTATTCCCCACTGGGAATATAGAAGATTTACAAAATCTTAGAATATCTTTATTTTGGTGAATTACTTCCAAATGACATCCTCTCGTATTTACCTATTTTGCTTTTGAAATATAGGCACACTAAACCATAATTCCACTCAGCAAACACAGATAAAATGCCTACTATGTTCAAGTCACTTTCCCCAGTGTGGTAGAGTCAGACCTGTCTTTGGAGGCTAATGCTAACAGGATGGATAAAGTTAAAGAAACCCTTTGAAGGGCATCTGACTTTTATTAGGGTCCCACAAAGCCCAGACCTCTTCCTTCTGCAGAGTCCTTCAATATCATTCCCCAGTGTCCCTGATGTGTAGGACTTGTTGATTTTAATCCAGAACCTTTATCATTTATTAAACTAAAAATTTAAATATGCCAGGGGAAAATAATAGTATTTTGTTATGTTTCTTCTATTTTCTTCCAATGCATGCACACTGTACAAAACATGTTATACCTTCAACTTGCCCCATACATTTCCTCCAAGGAGAGGTAATTGTTTAACATCCTAGGGGTTTCCAGTAATTCAGCTCACCATAGGCTGAAATTTTCCTTGCAAAGTTTGATGTTATTTACGTGTGTGTGTCTTTTTCTTTGTGTAGCTTAAACTTTTCTAAAAGGAAGTCAAACTGTCCTCTCGCTGCTTTATACCCTTCACTCTAATCCATCTGTTATTATTCCCCTGGCTTCTCTGAGGACTAAATGTCCCTAACTTAATTTTGTTGAAGTTAATGATATGGCGACAAGAGAAAAGACAGAGGGAGAAAATGGTAGGATGTAGATTGTCATTAGTCTATACATATATAATTGAAGATTTCAAGTGGGGGAAAGTTTGCTGCAGTGCTGTAAAAACTGCTCTTCAGGGTGCAATTGCCAACCAGGTTTCAAAATTGCAGAGTGGGAGAGCAGCCTGACATCAGGGAGGTGGGTAACAGGCTGCTGAGCCTCTTGCCAAGATTTAATAATTATGATGAAAATGCAATAGTCTCATTGCAAGAGACAGAGGCTATTTAGAGCACTCCCCACCCCACCTCGCTCTGTCTTTACTGATCAAGGCTCATTGTTCCCTCACTTAATATAACCATAGCTTTCAGTTTTCCAAGTGCTTCTTAACTTATCCCTCTTTTTCATTCTGCTTGAATCTTACCTTTGGAAAATGGAACACAACCCACAGTCATAATATGTCCCCATTGTAAAGGAGGATGACACTTAAGGCACTTGAACACAGACTAATAAGTGCTTTCGGGGCTGGGTGTAGGTGGTGGCTTTTATGAAAGTTCTCTTAGATCAACAGAGACACAGGTCCAAAGTCTACCACTGGATGTCCTTTATTTTCTTTTATTTTAAAATCTTTGCTACAAGTTGCTTCTGTTTCTTTGCCCCCAGAAACCACCCTCATGTCAAGTATTACTCTTACACTTCAGAGCATTTATCTGTCTACAAAGGTCTGTGCCATCATGTCTCACTTTCTTATCTCAACACGAAGGAAGGAAACTTCTATGTGCCAAATGCCTTCTGGATGCCAGGCCCTATGCTGGGTACTTACCAATATTAGTTCCAAACATATGTAAGATATTTTATAAGATTACATAAAATGTAAAATTACCAAAATCAAAACTGAGACAGAATGAAAAGGAAAAACAAAGGCAGGAACTTAAAATACAGTCAGGAATAAGACTAGAATGAATCTCCTACAACCAAGTGGGAAACTACACATTTGGTTTCCAAGTTCCATAGGAGCCAATGCAAAAAATGGAAACAATTTAATAATGACCAATGCAAAAAGGGAGCAAAGGATTACACAATCCGTAATGTTCATCAGACAAGAGCAAACCAGAGGCTTAGGGAAAACATGTCTGTTCTCTGGGTAGAAATAAGAGAGAAATTCTCCTGGGGTTTCTCCTAAACCAACTTCAATGTTGCATAAAGAGCAATAACTTCAACAATATCCTTGAACAAGAACCAATTATAGGGAGAATGGTTTATTCTTGTTTAAATATAGGCTAATACTACACAGTCAGAGCTTGGGAAAGGCCAGGAAGACTCCTAGTGCACAAAATTAAGGAGACATTCACTCACAGGGTCGTCTAAGTGCCTTCTGAAATTCTGTGCCCTGGGCTGTGCTGTACTGTCATTATATCACTCAAAGCCATGTTCAGTAGGAGGAATTCTCCAAGGCAGAGATTCTCAACAGAGAAAGATTCTTCCTTCCAGGGAACATTTGGCAAAGACTGAAGATTTTGTCACCACTGGGCAGGTGCTACTGGCATCTGGTGGGCAGAGGTCAGGGAAGCTGAACATTCTACAGCACACTTAACAGCCACCCTCAACATGGAATTATCCAATCCACAATGTCTCTAGTGTCTAAGCTCAGAAACTGCTTTCAGAGGAGACATTCTACTTGCCTACACAGCCCTCTGCTCATGTGGCTACTTGCTTTATAGGAAGATTCTGCTTTCTTATCTCCACAGTTAATCAATGAGCCCTGCTGTCATAACTTCCTAAATATCACCAAAGGCTTGCTTCCTTCCACTTTGCACTTGACCTACCACCGTAGCCTCTGTAGTAGACACTTGTACTTGTCTACCAACAGCATCCCTGCAGCAACAGCATTTCTGCTTGGAAAACTCATATTTGACTTTGGAATAAAAGGAGGTGATCCCTTGATTTAGATCAATCATGTTGACCCCATTCCTTCTTGTCAGTGATTAACCTATGTATAAACATTTGTCCTATTTATGGCCAATGAAATAAAAGAGAAGCCTATTGAGGGACTTATGGGAGGGATTTAGCTTTCTGATAAAAGGGACAGATAAAGCTAGTGTTTATCCTTTTCCCCCTTTCCCTGACTTGAATGTGGGCTCCATGTCTGGAGCTGTGGTGGCCATCTTGACACCAGGAGGTGATAAGGAAAAGGAAGAAAAGACAAGAAGCACAGAACAGAGAAGCAAAGAGAACACACTTTTGGCACACAGCCTCTTTGAGCATGCTATTCCCTTTGTCTGGAATGCTCCCCCTTCCTCCCTTACATGGCTAAATCCTAGTCACATTTGACATCTTGGCTTAAGGGACTTGTCCTCAGGAGAGCCTCCCCTGACCTCTCTGCCTCTGTCCGGTCTTGTTAAAGGTTCAGAGTATCATGTAAACATCCTTCAAAGTATTTGCCACAGATGCAATTTTATATTTGTTTGGGGTATGGTTTTATTTTATTTTTTGTCTTCCTGCCTTGTCTCCAAGCTACATGACAACTGAACCCATCACAATATCTCTAGTCCCTGATGTTTAGATGCTCCATAAGCAATTCCATATTCTTATATTTTCTTCTTTTGAATGAAAAAAAGCTTAAACTAACTGGAATTTAGAATGTCTTTAATCTTGTAAGCCATCTTCCTGGAAAATTATTTTGCTCAACAGAATGTTGGATAAATAGCAAGTGGGTATGAGCTCAAGATAGTACTTCCTGGAAAACAGCTACAACTCAGATATTCTAAGTGGCCAATTAAATATAAATTCTTATGACCCAACAGAGAATTGAGCTGGGAGACAGGCAGGACTTATTTTCTCTCTGAAAGCCGAAGGGCAGCAAAGACAATGCTTAAAAGGAGGCCATGCCACCTGCCATCAGGTGAGCTGAGGGAGAGCCACAGACAGGACAACAATACTCAGCAGATAGTCATTTTGGATGCTTTGATTCCCAGGCTAATAGGAGAATGAAACCTTAAAGTCATACGGTATATAACATGGTTAAAAATCCCAGTGCTTACATCAAGGATTTAATTTAATCTTCACAATAATAATATAACACTATGAGGTAGGTATGATTATCTCTATTTTACAGAGGAGTAGGCTCTGATGATAAGAAAAAGAGGCATCTTGGCAACTGAGGCTTGTCTAACTTCTCAGTTAATATTCCTTCCTCACTATCACTGGATCTCACACTTGGCTGACATTGGGGATGACCTTGAGAACTTTGGGTTCCATTCTCAAAACTTCTTATTTAACTTCTCAGGAATTTAGAAAGTCCTACAGGGGATTCTAGTATGAAGCCAGGGTTGAGAGCCACTACTCTATCCAGTCTTGCTACAGATTACTAGACCTGGAGTGGTTTGAATAATGGACCCCAAAAGGATGTATACAAGTCCTAAACTCTAGAACTTGTGAATGTGACCTTGTCTTTGCAGATGCAATTAAGTTAAAGATCTTGAGATGAGATCATCATGGATTTGGGGTGGACCCTTACCCCAATAACAAATGTCTTTATAAGAGAGAGCCAGAGGGAGTTTTGAGACAAAGAGACGGAAGGTAGAAGGCCATGTGGAGATGATGGAGGCAGATTGGAGTGATGCTGCCACAAGCCAAGAAACACTTGGGGCCACCAGAGACTGGGAGAGGCAGCAAGGATTCTCCTTAGAGCCTTCAGAAGAAATATGGCGCTGCTGACACCTTGATTTCAGACTTCCAGCCTCCAGAACTGTGAGACAATAAGTTTCTGTTGCTTTAAACCACTAGGTGTGTACTAATTTGTTACAGTAAACCTGAGAGATTAATATGAGTCCCCACCTTCAGAGTTTCTGAGTCAATGGGCCTTTGATGGGACCTCAATATGTGCATTTCTGACAATTCCCCAGGGGATGCTGGGACACTTTGAGAACCATTGCTCTATGTCGTGCAGCTCTTTGTCCAGCTCTACGGCTTTCCCGGTCTCCCTCTGTAGCCTTTCCAGACAGGGACAAGAGGAATAACTACAGAAAAGAAGAAATCTGTAGACCCTCTACATTTCAATTATCATTATTACTGAGTCACTGTCATTGATCTTTGTGAAATGGAGGTGACACTCTCAGAGACTAGTGCAGTTCCTGAAAGTGGACCAGGACTTAAAAGTATAATACTTTCCTTCTCCCTTCACAGTTATCACAGGAATTATATAAGCAATTGTGTGATGCACAAAATACCAGGAGAAGCCCTCAGCTTCCTGCCAGCAGCCCTCTCCATGTGAGTTTGCACCCGCGCTCTCTGCCTGTCCTTTGGTAGGTTGTAAGGAGTGAGATGCCTTTTGTCCTGCTCAGCATTCTCACCTCCGGCTATGCGGGCATCGATGGACTCCTGCCTCTCAGAGACGTTGCTCCGCTGATATCTAATATCTAGTGTCGTGTGGCTCTCACCCATTTCGATTAACATATACTTAAGACTTTCATCTCTTAAAAAGAAGTCTTTCTTTAGCCTCCTGCCCTTCTTTAGACCATAATATTTCCTTTTCCCTTTGTCAGCAAATGCAGTGATGAAGTGTGCCTCATTGTTTTCTTCTTCCTACTTACTTCTCTACCCCAGTAAGCTGCCCAACAACTTTCTAGTTACTCTTTCAGTCTGCTTTGGGGCTCATCTTCCTTTTCCTAGTCCCTAAATCTTGATGTTCCTCAGTCGTCTTCTCTGGGCCTTCATCTACTCATGCAGCTCACTCTTCCTGGGTTATTCACCGACTTACAAAATTTCATCTTTGCTGATGAATCTCTGGTCCTCGTTTATAGCTCAACTCTTCCTCTCTTGAGCTATAGACTCTGATATACAATTATTTACTCTCCTTGGACACTTGGAAGTCAACTTGTCCACACCTGAAATCCCTCCTTCCTGTCTCCCAATCTGTTCCTACTGTTCCTGTATTGCTCTCTCGGGGGTGGTCCTTGTCCCCGGTTTCTCCAGTGGCAGAATGTGTAGATAGTAACAGCAACTAATACCTATGGAGTGCCCCCACCTGTAAGGCCCTGTTATATCTGGAGAAAATAAGCAGTGAACAAAACAGTTGTGATCCCTGCCTTGGTCTTGGCCTCCTTTTATGCCTTCCCCACCCATCCCCATACACAATCACCAAGTCTGGCCAACTCTCCCCTAGACATCATCTGCACCATCTGCTGGGCTCCTCAATCTCATAGTCTAAGCCACTATCATCTCTTGCCTGGATGAACGCAGCTGTCTTCTAAAGGCTCTGCCTGTCCTTCATGTCTCCCTTCTCCAATACATCCTCCACACTGCAGTCACACTGGTCTTTTGAAATTGTTCATGTGATGATACCGCACTTTTGTTTAAAATCTGGCCATGTTTTAACATCGCTTTTAGGAAAAAGTCCAACTTCCTTATGAAAATTTCTCAGGTCCACTGAAATAATGCACCAGTTTACTGTCCAGATCTCATATTTTGCTAACATTCCTATTGCCCCCAACACATTTGTGTTCTAGTCACACTAAAATACCTTCAGTTCTTCAAATATACCATATTCCCTTTCATCTCTGGGACATTTCAGTGGTTCTGTCTAACTAGAACACTTTCCCTTCCTGCATTTCTCTTCCTCCTACCACCTCCATCATCCATCTTTCCCTGAATAATTACCTGTCAGTTATCCTGTAGCTCTCTGCTCACAAGTCACTTGCTCAGGGAAACCTTTCTTGATTCCTCAGGTCTGAGTCAGTCACATCTCTTGCTACTACTGTGGTCCCCTGAGCAGCCTCAAAGATGGAAAGCCCCTTCCGGACTGTCTGGTAATTACCTGTTTACTTACATGTATTCCCCGTTAGCAAGCATTTTGTCTATTTGCTATTCCCCATGCCTAGCACTGTGGCTGGTACATAGTAGATACTCAATAAATACTTGTTGTCTAGATGAGAGAGAGAGAGAGAGAGGAACAAAGAATAAATTAAAATTTTGATAAAAACAAATGTTATCAAATTTTATAAAATGTAGCCAAAACAAATTTTAAAGAGAAGTTTATTGCTTTAAATGAATACACTGGAAAAGAAAAAAAGGCTAATAATTAATTATCTAGTACTTGAGTACTTTCTCAGTAAGTTGGACAAAACTATAGTAAATTAAACCAAAGAAAGGAGATAGAAGAAAATAATAACAATGAGTAGAAATTAATAAAATGTTAAAAAAACACAATGAAGAAAATCAACAAAGCCAAAAGTTAGTTCTTTGAGAAGACTAATAACATTTGGAAAATCTCTAAGGAGAATTGATTAAAATTTTTACAAGCCTTAAGTTATTAATAATGACAAAGAAAAAAGGGATATCACTACTGATTCAACAGATGATATTATGAACAATTACCTGACATAAATATATGTGTAAATATATGTGTAAATAAAATAAACAGATTTATAGAAAAATATTTTAACAAAGGTAATGCAAAAATAAATAGAAAACCTGAAAAATGTTATATTTATATGAGAAATTGAATGCATAATTAAAATCTCCCTATTTAAGAAATACCTAGGCCTAGATATCTTAACAAATGAATTCTTCCAAGCATTTAAAAATGAAATTATTATTGATTAAGGCAAACATAAAAGAATTCTTAGAGAATATGCCTCTTCAGCTTAATTTAAAGAAATTGACTTGCATGGATTGAAGATGGAAAGTGGGATGTTATTCTAAGAAGGAGAAATAAACAGGTGCAAGAGCACATAGCTGGGAAATGGTGGGGATCGGGGGAAAACCACATACAGTAGTCCCCCCTTATCTGTAGTTTCATTTATTCACAATCAACTGTGGTCTGAAAATATTAAATGGAAAATTCTAGAAATAAATAATCCATATATTATACATTGCATACCTTTCTGAGTACCGTGATGAAATCTCCTGCCTTCCTGCTCCATCCTGCCTGGGACATGAATCATCTCTTTATCCAGAATATTCATACCCTATGTGTTACTCTCCCTGTAGTCACTTAGTAACCATCTATGTTATCAGCTCAACAAAATGTAGCATATATAGGCTTTGGTTCTATCTAAGGTTTCAGGCATCCACTTTTCCCTGAGGATTAGGAGGGACTACTATATTTGGTGCAGAGTGAAAGATGGATCTTACTAAGGGGGAGGAACCAGATTGCAGAACTCCTGGAAATAAATTGGTTAGATGTTTGGAGGCCAACAGATGGAAGACTGAACATGGTAGAATGAGAACTACTAATTTGACCTGACGAGTAAGAGCAAATCTCTGAGATTCATAATCTAAGAAGTAACCAAATGAAAGCAGCATGTAAGATAAATATTCCTGGAAGCTTTCTGTGGGATGGATTTGTGAGAGCCCAGATGGGGCAAGAGATGTGCTCAGAGATGGACACAGGGATCGAGGTGGGAGGTGGAGAGATCCCAGCCTGGAGTGGTATCTCTGGGAAGCGAGGAGAAGGTTTGAACTGGTGGGATTTTTCAAGAGGAGTGAGAGACAAAGGACCAAGATGCCAAGGAGACAGAACGGCACTAAGGAAGAGAAAGTGAGTGGGAGTCCTGCCCCTGAGATTCAAGGTGCGTATCTGTCAAATCCTGCTGCAGCAGGCTACTTGTCCCAAGGTCACCTTGAATATTTTTGTTTTATTTGCACAGTGCTGGTGAAGTGTCTCTCCCTTGGTACAAACCTCTCTGCTTCTCTTTCCTCTCATCCCATGGCTGCAATCCCAGCTAAAACAAAAAAGACATCTGTAGGGCATTCTGCTCAGTCTGCAGCGACCTTGTTATGGCTGATTCGCCTGAATAGGTTTGGGACAGATTTTTTCCAAAATGAAGCACAGTTTTGTGTAAAATAAATGCATGCACGGATATCTTTATTACTCCGTGGATTGTTTTTTTCTAATCCAATAAATATTACGCAAAGGTCAGGGTCAGAGTGAGACGGATTCTCTTCGGCAGCAGACTGTAAACACTCCCACAATGAAACCAGAAAAGGCAAAAGGAGCACTAATGGTCTTCATCTTTTATATCTGCATTTTTTCACTAACGCTCACATTTTATAAAACTGAAGTTTGAGACAACCTTTTCAATTTATGAGCAATAAGGAGCAAATGGAGAAGATCACTCATGAAAATAAGAAAGTTTTCCAATTATCAGTGACAGTCTTCTTTAAACCCCCCAAAGCATGGTTTTCTAGAAACGCTGCAGTCAATGTGAAAATGTAACTATTGATTTTACTTTCATGGCAACCTTGTAGGACAGAACTTTAGAAACCTAGCATCGGAAAAGGTTTTAGAGATTAGTTTTTCCAAGCCATTAGTTTCTTTTTTTTTTTTTTTTTTTTTACCAATGATTGTCAGATGACCTTAGTGACTTGCCCAAGGTCACAAGGCAGGTAGAGGCATGTATGAAAGTGACGGGACAGGGATTTCTGGTGGCATCTGAGAGATGCAGAGATTCCTGATTCAGTCTCTTGAGGTGCTTCCGGTTTGCTATTCTCAGTGCACATGCATATGACTCTACTTCACAGAATTGCCTTTTAGACCAAAAAGAATACCAAGAAGTTGTTTAAATTATAGTGATAATGTCTGAAAGGCTCTCTTTCTCCTCTCCAGCCATTTGAGAGACAGAGAAAATCGAAATCAAGACAGACCAGCAAAGAACCGCAGCTGTCTTTTTCATTCTTTCTTTTTAATTTTTTTTTTTTATACTAAGTACCACCTCTGGCTCTATACTAAGCCTATACTAAGTTCCACTCCGGTGGAACACAGTGTTAAGCCAGTGTTAAGTGCTGACCTCTCATTGGTTCAGCTAACCATAGGCCATTGCTTTTCTTCCTGACATGCTCCCTCTGTAAAATGAAGCGTCGGGACTAAGTTGGGGCCAAGGTCCCGTCCTCCACCCCTGACTCTATGGCGCCATTCTCTCCTTTCACCAGGAGGATAGGAAAGTGCTTCACAAGAAGCAGCTAATTTTCTGACCACTTAGGTGGCCCGTGGTGGCGGGAGTAGTGGTACAGGAGAGCAGTGAGGCCTGTGATGACAGACAGAGTTTTCCTCTCTTCTTTACGTAGCTCACGTGGTTCATCCTGTATTTCTGCAATCCTTGGGTTATTCTATAGCCTTGCTGTCCTCCCCACAGCTAACCCAGGGGACCCTGGGACAAACGTAGCCCCACCCTAGGCTGTGGGATGAATCTGGCCTCAGCACTCAGTCTCTCACTCTGAATTTGACTCTGACCTTTCCTCTGCACAATTGTTATTATTACTATTCCCCCCAACAATAACTGGGGTATGCTTTGCCTCCAAAATCTGAACGCATCTTATATTCAGGGTTTTTAAACTGATTCTCCATCCTGTTGTCTTGTGTTGAAATCCTGGCCTGAAAACCAGCAGAATATATGAATATGTCAGGCTTAGGCTATGCCCGACTTGTTCTCACTATTCCCTTCCCTGCTGCTCACCCCTGGAAGGGAGTCATCCTTTGACTCTCAGCCCTGTAACTGGGGCACTGCCACTGTCAAGACATTTTCCTGATGTCCCTCTGATTTCTCTGGATCACCCAGCATTTCCTAGAATCCTCTATTCTGGCATGCTCTGTTTGCCAGTCACATACCCTATTTCATCTTTCCTCCTCCTGGCAGTGCCCATGCTGGCTGCTGACCAGAACTGCTGACTACCTGGGTTCTCTTAATACATTCTTGGGGTACCATATTCCTCCTGCCTCACGGTTTCTCCAATACTAGAGTACGTGAATGAATGTTCCTCTTCTGTGTTATTTCCTTTTTATTCATACACATTGGGAATTATTTGTGGATGGGGCCAAATTGGTTAACTTTTTAATATCTGTTATCTAACTGGTGCCTATCACTTAGTGCATGTTCAGTAAATACAAGTCGAATGAATGAAGTGATGTCCTAGCACTCATTACCTCACTCAACCCACTGCAGTTAACACCTCTATGCCATTTTATGTCTTACTATCTCCATCTCTTTATTTCTGCCAGCACTTCCTCTTCATGTCACTCACTCAACAAGAGCCCAGGCATCTCTGGCAACCAAGGATACTCTAATCAAAGACTGCACTTTTATCTTGTGTTCCAAAACATGTTTATTTCTCCAGAAATGGTCAGCCAGCCCCGTGGAAACCAATTTAGGTCCATTATCTTTGTAAAGCAAAGAGAAAGAAATGCATATGAAAAGCAGAATCAAAACTAAATAAACAGATACATCTAAATGAATCCTCCTCCTGTGCATTGGACCTGAATAAATGGCATTTGTGTGGTGCAGGTATAGCTGAGCTATCTGTCACTGTGGGCGTCTAAGCATGGCAATCAGTATGAGTGCAAGTTCTCAACAGCACGTAGAACAGGAGCAGCTGCATAAATAATAAATACTAAAAACATTGCCTTCTCCACCCCCCAACCAGTGTTTATCAGAAGCTAAGTGGGCTGCAGGAGGAAAAATAATAATTGCCAATCAGGAGGCACTTTACATACATAATTTTATAATGTAAGTCAGATCATGTTCCTCCTCTGTTCAAAGCCTGCCAATGGCTTTTCCCATCATGCAGAGCTAAGGGTGCAGACCTGAAGGTAGCCTGAGAGACCGTGCATGGTCTTCACCCCGTTACCTCTCTCATCTCATCTTCTAATACCTGCTCACCTTGCCTGTGCCTCTCCAAGCACACCACCCTGGTCTCTTTGCTGTTCCTTGAATGTTTCGGGACATTTCCAGCTCAGGGCCTTTACCTGTGCCGTTCCCTTAGCCAAACGTCCTTTGTGTTAGCTTGCCAGGGATGCCATAACAAAGTACCAAAAATTGGGTGCTTAAAACAACAGAAATTTATTATCTCATGGTTCTGGATTAGAAGTCTGAAATCAAGGTGTCAGCAGGACCAAACTCTCTCTGACGGCTCTAGGAGAGGATCCTTCCTTGCATCGTCTAGCTTCTGGGGTTGGCCAGCAATCCTTGGTGTTCTCTGGCTTATAAACACATCACTGCAGGCACATCACTGTCTTCTCCCTGTGCCCTGTGTCTTTATGTCGTCTTTCCTCTGTGTGTGTGTCTGTGTCCAAATTTCCCATTTTTGTAAGGTCATCAATCATAATGACCTCATTTTAACTGAATTATCTCCTTAAAGACCCTATTTCCAACTAAGGTCTCAGTCTGAGTTACTGGGCATTAGAACGTCAATGTATTTTTTGGGGAAGACACAATTCAACCCATAACACTCTTCTCCCGAAATATATCACCTTTTCAGTGAAGCCTTTTCCAACACCATGTCACAAATTCCACCTCTTTCCTTCCCCTGGCATTCCTTGTCCCTCTCCCATGTTTTATGTTTCTTCCATGTCTCTTACTACAATCTCACCTACTATTTATTTTCCTTATTAATCTTATTTTTGTTTATCTCCCCCAATAAATTCTCAGCTCCACAAAGACAGTGATTTTGTCTGCTTTGTTCACTGCCTTTTTCCAAGTGCCTAGAACAGAGCCTGGTCCATGGTAGACACTCAACACATGTGTATTGAATACATAAACTTTCATCTTCAAGGCAGCCTTGACATTATCAAAATGATTGTCATCCTCATTTTATAAATAAGGCAAGTGATGCTGGAAAAAATTAGATATCTTGCTCAAGATAATACAGATAATGAGTTTTGGAGCTGAGATTCGAACCAGGTCAAATCAACTCTAAAGCTGGGGCTCTATCCATTATGCTGTGCTGCCCAGGGCAGAAGGAGGGACTTCCTGCAGATGTGTGAGGAATTCTGCAGCTGCTTAAATCATTGCTTTTTTCCCTTTATATAAAACAGCACTTGAAAAACATCATCAAAATGTAAATCTTCAGGTCTAGGTAAGTGATGTGGCTCAGCTACAATGTTTCTCAGATAACTGCGACATTAGAATACACTATGTGTGTCTCTAAAAAAAAAAAAAATTCAATTAAGCAAACTACTCTTTGGCTCAGGTGACTGTTTTATTTCTCAGGGCAGATTAGAAAACCAAGAAGCATATGCAGTCTGAGTTCCCAGACAGCTGGGAGTTAGGTATGTATTGCTGCTTTCAAACTTTAGGCACAAGGGCTTCCAAACCAGAGTGAAACTTGAATGTCAAATTAACAGATGCTGTGGTTATAACCCCCAAACCCTCTCTTAACCAATGAACAAATGTACTGCATTTCCACAGGCAAAGAAAGTTAAACAATGATCTCACTAAATCAAGCCCCAAACCTGCCAGGAAGGCAAAGGAAGTTGTTTCTATTTGAATTATCCAGATTGGCTGTCAGCATGGATCACATCCACTGGATAATTGCTCCTTTTCTTTTTGCTCTGCTTGCATGGCCACAGTCTAGGAGCCATCGTTCAGTGGAAATCACCCATCACTGACATGTTCTTGTCATGGCAATGATCCCGCAATAAGCCAGGGACGTTAACCAGAGCTGATAGTCACGTGTGGCTGTGTCTCCCATCATCAAAGGTGGGTCTAATCAATGGTGCAGAGACAGAAAGAGATTGTCAAGCTGGACATGGAACAAGTTTGCTATACAGAGTCCTGTATTTGAACCATAAAAAGAAAATTGTAAAAAAATAAAAAGAAAATAAGAAAGCATCCCAAGTCCCAGAATTGAATATTTTATTCAATGAGGTCAGAAAAAGAACAAAATGGAATACAATTTCCAGACTTTGGTTACGAAGGTCAGAAGAACCGTGGACATGAGTGCTTTAGATTGGCTGATCAGATTCTTTGGATAAGCTTTATGCAGATCTGGTGAATTTGTCTGACTCTAAATAGCACATTGCAAATGTTGAAACATAGGAAAGAATTGATTTGCCTATATCCTAAGAAAGGAGCATCCTTGGTCTGTGCTGTAGAGACCTTCTAGCCCACAGAGGTACCAAGTATTGAGAATGGCTGGCTGCAAATCTTGTTTTACACAGCAGATGGAATTCAAGGGAAGGGAATTTGTTGGGACTTTTGTTGGGGAGATGGTGGAACACAGTGTTAAGCCACTGCTGACCTCTCATTGGTTCAGCTAACCATAGGCCATTGCTTTTCTTCCTGACATGCTCCTTCTTAAGCCCCCCACCCCCCAGGGAATCAGGCCTTGATATTAGTCATATTTCCCAATTCCGTGTGAAATTGGTCAGAGGCTGAAAATGACTTTTAGTGTGGCGGGTGTTAAATTTTGCTTTATAGCTCTCACTTTGCACCTCTCTGGCTTGGGTAGGCCTTAGAGATTACTGTACATTTTAGTTCAGTTTCATCATTCCCATATATTGCAGTTCCAGGGAATATTGCTTTCTTAAGCCTACAAACTTTTATTACTCTATCCAAAGATGAGGATAAAGTTTCAAAATTTATTGCCCAACCTGCTTCTGTGAAATACACCCACATCCGCAAGCACACAGCTGAACGAGCCAAATTGCATGGACATGCACGAATCAGTCAATCGCCACCTGTGAATATACAAGCAATTGACGTGTTGTGAAGATGCAGATGGTCATGCGTGGATGCATATTACAACCTCCTTTTGACAGGGAAAACACTTTCGAGACAGCGAGTACTGTGTTCACAGACAAAACATTTGGACTAGCGTTTCTATTCATAAAGGAGATCCCCCCTGTTCCCCTTAATGGGTAGAAATGTTTCAAAACTCTTTTAGGCTACTCTTAAGATGTGGAAAGCACTCTTAAGATGGAACCAAATAAAATGTTATGGTTACGAAACTTACAGCAATTGCTTCTATTTCCTAGTCTTCTGGAATGGTTTAGAAAAGAAATGCTATTCACTAACATGTTTTGTTTGGAAAACACCTGTGCTGGATCTAGAACAGCCGTATCCCGTCAACAAACAGATCTTCCAGTGGCTCACTGCGTGGTTGCAAACACTATCCTGAAGAGTAGAAATTTTTTAAATAAAAATGTGAATTCCATTTGGAACATTAAATAGAGGGCTAATTAGGTGAAAATCACCACCAAATACTAGCCAAAACAAATCTCATGTGCCAGAAAACATGAAATATGGAACTTCAAAAAGATTTTAATATTGCTTTAAGGAAATACATACTGGATAAAGGCAATAAATAGTTCTGTATCAGTACTCTATTTAGAATAACCTTGACCCTTTATAAAATGCAAGTAGTGAGCCAAGAGACTGGGGGTTACTCCATGAGGTAGGTGGATTTTTCACTTTTTTTTTTTTAACCCCTTGAAAAGTAAGGAGTCTGGTTATATCTAAATAGAGGCCTGTCCTGTGTTCTTGGCTCCTGGGGGAGATAACCTTGAAACCCTTGGAATTTCCCAAGCAATAAAATAAAATAAAATATTAAATAAATAAATAAAATAATGGTGTTCATTTTTCATGGTGAGTCCACTAGGACCACGTCTGATAATTTATCAGATAAGATGACTCAGGGTGGGGCCGGCCACACCTGATGGTCTTGGGGGGAGGCGGGTGGAGATTGGTGATGCCAGAAAGGCCAACTAACTATGTGATTAGAGAGTGGTGGCTTTTGGTAAGGAGGTGTCAGTTAACCTGTGTAATGAGGCCTCAAGACACACTAGAGACTCAAAGCTCTGATGAGCTTTGCGGGTTCAGAAATACCCCGTGCATATTGTCACACATCAATGCCCAGAAGGTAATGCATCCTTTGGAATGATGGAAGATTTGGAACCCTCTTAGACTCCACCTTCTGTGTCTCTTCCTTTGTCTGGTCCTAATGTGTATCCTTTCCCTGTAATAAACATGACTCTGAGTATAATAGCTTTTAGTGAGTTCTGTAAATTATCGAACCCAATGGTGGTTTTGGACAACTCCTGAACTTGCAGTAGATGTCAGAAGTCTTTGGCACACTCAGCAGTGTCCCTTAACCTCAAAGTTTGGCTCATTCCCAGGTACCCCTCCCTACCTTTCTAAATGTCTAGAACTCAGCCAGAGAAACAAGACCTAGCCATGAGATGTTATTTTGAGGACTGTGGAGGAAGATCATGCCTCAGACTCACAGTGAAGGCGCCCCCTGCAGGTGAGTCTCCTGTATGAAGCTGACAGGAGTGGAGCTAGGGAGACAAAACACGGTTCACAGTGGGCTTTCTGTATCCACAGGGATTGGTTCCAGGATCCCCCAGAAGACACTAAAATCTGTGGATGCTCTAGTCATTTATATAAAATGGCATAGTACATGCTCTTGTCTCTTGTTCTTTTTTTTTTTTTTCCTTACTCAACGCCCAGGGAGCACGGAAAGACTAGCCAAGCCTTGGTTGCATGGGAGAAGGTCCAGGAAAGAGACTAGCATGGGAAGACAGAGCAGAAAACAGAAAGGGAATGAAAAGAGGAGGAAGAGAACGATGCTGTCAGTCACTACGTTAAGTGATCCTTCCATTGCCAAGTCCACTGAGCAGCTGGAGAGATTTCAGCTCCCCCCACCTCGCAGAGCCCCCTGTACCCATGTGGCAGGACATCCACTCATTCTGCTACAGATGTTTTAGTTTCAATGATATTTTTACTAACACATTTTCAGAGGGCAATACTGATGGAGGTAGTATTATGCTTCTAAGTGTTGGAGGTAGAAACAGAAATTCCATAATTTTGGGGGGCAGATATGGAAATTGAAGTTAGGGAAATTAATTTGCCCATGGTCATACTCTCCTTTGCAGATGAAAATTCTGTAGAATAAAATCTCAGAAGAAATTTTTCATCACTGGCAACAACAACGACAACAAAATTGCAAGGAGAAGCTAGTAAGTAGGAAATGAAATGATATGGAGAAACCAAGGAGGAACAACAATGAGTTTTTTTAAAATTAAAAGCTGAAATATATACCTGCTGAAAGGGGGAAATTAAACAAACACTGTATGATGAAGGATAATAAAAGAAAATATTTCATCAAGAAAAATTTTTAGGATTATATCAAAGTGTTCCTCTGAAATTGATAAAAAAAAACACACACACAAAAACCCTTTTCTTCATTTCTTCTCTCTCCCTCGGAAACTTTATCCTTTCATTAGAAGTCAACCATGTGCGGGAATTATTGATAGCTGCAATATTTCATCTTGTCTTTTTTAATAAGTCAGTGCAATGCGTGTGCAGCTCATGAACTGTGCTGTGGTTTCTAAGAAATATTCTCAATTGCTTGGTGCAGCTGTTCCGTGTTTGGGCCCCAAATGCATTAACTATCCTGGGAGAGAAGGGTGAATTGGTAGAGTTAGCTTGGTTTGCTGGTCACCGACGGTAAACGGAATAGCTGAAGAAATCTTATTAGCCAAAATTCTAGTCCTTTACAGTTTACAAAGCATAAGTGCATGTATCTTCTTATTTGTTTGAATGGCAACTCGTGAGTGAGATAGTGTTATTATGACTGTTGGACAGATGAACAAATGAAGGCTGGAGAGATTTACTCAGTATGTTGGTAGCAAATGGCAGAGCTAAAACCCAAACATATTGCCTCTATTGATTGTTTTCTAGAACTTTCAAGTCCCTGTATCTGCAAATGGGGAGAGAATAGTATTACTGAATCTTGCACTGCCCACTGCCAGCTCTGAGCAGAGTAGACACTATTGCCTGTCATGTTACTTCAAGATAAAAATCTCTTGGTCTGTGCCAAGGACATCATTGTGAAGACTAGATACGTATGAGCAAAAATTACTCTTCACAAAAAGTTAAATGGGTGCGGCTTCCCTGATCTCCTCACCATCCTCTGAACTCACCCCTTCCCTTTCTCTGCCAGAGACCCTGCCCTTGTTTTCCTTGTAGCTGGATTGCTCTCTTCCTTTCTGGCTTCAATTCCAAATTGCTCCCATAAAGCCCAACTCAAATCCCACCTTTTTCATGAAGTCCTTCCTGAATTATCTAATACCTGCCTTTTCCTCTTTTCTCTGAACCCCTGTCATATAAAAGTTAGCCACTGTGCAGTGGAAATAACATTAGGCTGGGAATCAGGAGTGTCTGATTCCAGTCTCTCTGTGACTGACCAGCTCAGGCTCCTTAAGCAAGTCATGTAAGTCATGTAACTTCTCCAGATCTGTTTCTGCCTCTGCAAAGTGGGGGAGTAGAGTGGGGGTATCGGGAAGTGGGGGCATTAGAATAGATGTTCTTTAAGGGCCATAATCAAAATTAATCATACGCTATTTTACACATGGTCAGATACATGGTTAGAACATTTACCACTATTACTTCATTTGTAAGTTTTGTTTCTACAGTGAAATTTGCAAGACATGTTATATATTTCCTCCATAACCCCACAAGGCTTGGTTCATTGATACATGTATTATACTTTTTTTCTGATCAACTGATTGATTGATTGAAAAATCACATTGTTGATAGCTACATTCAGCCTTTTGAGGGGGTGTCTAAATGGAATTCGAGATGATCATGAACTTGTTAATGTATTTTCTCCTAGATAGAGACAGTATGTGTATTAATAATAATATTAATAGCTAACATTTATTGAGCACATATTAACTACCAGTCTCTATTCATAAAGTGCTGTTTATGTATTTACTCATTTAATTTCTACAGCAGTCACATGAGATAGGCACTATTGTTCTCTCTGTTTTACTAATGAGGAAACAGTAATATATAGGATTTGAGTATATTGTTCAATGTCACAAAGCTAATAAACATAATAGTCAGGATTGGAATAGGCAGTCTGACCCTGGAACCTGGACTTCCCTCCACTGCCCTACACTCACATCCTGTTGTGGTAGCATAAAGGAGCACCACGCTCGCAAGCAGAAGGACATGTGATGTTAGCAAATGCATTGCTTTCCTTATCTATGGAGTGGGGAAGAAAAGCGAAGTTTCAGTAAACAATTCTAAGCCACTTCTAAATTTTAAGACTATTTCTCTTTAGATTGGCAATGGTAGAATTTCTGTTACTCAATAAATTTGTTTTCACTTCATCTTAGCCTTTAATTATCAATTAATCTAGGTGAAAAAAATAAAATACAAAATGGTATAAATATATGACCATATTTTCTATCAAATACATTTACATATATGTGTGCATATATATTTATGTATGGATGTCTATATTTCCTCTGCATGGTGTATGTGTGTGCATATAAATATATAAAATAGAAAGAAATACCAAATACAGACAGTGGCTACATCTAGGGGATGGAATTGTGGTGTGGCATCATTCCCTTTCCTTATAATTTTCTCTAATTTTCTAATTTTCTAAGTGTAATTGCATTTCCAAATAAACTTCATTTTGAATCATATAAAAACTATAGCCCCATTAAGCTTGAGTTTAGTTTTAGCAGCTCACATATGGCAGGTTGTTGCTTTGGCTTCTTGAAAGTCATTTCCAACCTCTTCCTGAATTGAATGTGCTCAGCAAAGTAAAACATCTCCCATGCCTAAATCACACCTTACCCCTCTTAGAATTGAGGTTGCAAGGGCTCTGGTAAGGGACTTGCGGTTTCCAGAAGTTTGAAGAAGGATAGAAGACAGGGAGAGGGACAGTAGCCTGATGGTGTATAAAATTAAGTAGGCACTTTAAAAGACAAAACACATCTTTCACCCAGGATTTCCCAACCCTTCCTCTGTGACAGTTTTGCATAAAGGAATAGTGAAAATTTAAAAGAAAAGCTATTGCCATATGAAGCCAATTAGCAGTGTGGCTCTCCACCCTGAGTTGTACAACATGAGGGTCCTTTCACTCGGTGATCTCATCTCTCCAAGAAGAGAACCCAAGGTCACAGCTTGAATTCAAGGCTCTCCTCTCAGCAAAGATGTCCTTTGTTAATAAACTTGAATCTCTGAAACTATAGCTCTCCCATTAATAATGCTTATTTAAAAATGTCTGATTTTCTAAGGCTAACACAACTGAAGAAGCCATTCTTTATAATAAATACACTATCTCTACACACCTGCTATGATTTTAATGCCCCCTTCTAAATTCATCTTGAAATTTGATTGCCATTATACCAGGATTAAGAGGTGAAACATTTCAAGAGTTGATAAGGGCACGAGGGCTCCACCCATGTGAGTGTATTCATGACTTTATAAAAGAGCGAGTTCAGCCCCCGTTTGCTCTCCCGCCCTCTGGCTTCTGCCGTGGTCTGTCACAGGCATAGCAAGAAGGCCCTGGCCACATACCATCCCCTCAGACTTGGACTTCCCAGCCTCCAGACCCATAAGGAAATAAATTTCTGTGCTTTATAAATTACCCAGTCTCAGATATTCTGTTACAGCAGCACGAAACAGAGTAAGACACCAACTCATTCAAGTTAGTGATTAGAAGATAGGTCAACAGATCTCAGTCATGTTTCTTTCATTCTTTATTTCATTTATCTACATAATAAACATTTATTGATTGTCTACTATGTGTCCTACTCTGAGCTAAGCATTGAGCACACAATGTAAAACAAGGCACTAGGTCTGATTCATGAGCTGAGAGTCTAACGAGGGCTACCATTAAGTATACTGGCAATTACAGTGCAGAGGCAATTGCAGTGCTGGATTTGTGAACCAATTTCTCAGCTAGATACCAAAATATTTCATGGTGTACAAGACTTTGCAAGAAAGTACTTGCATAGAAGTACAAATGAGTTTGCTTAAATGAGTGCCGATGATTGTTGAGACCAATTTATTGATCGTCCAAAATGAAGTGCTTTTCTGTTTCAAAGAGGTCAAACATGCCACCTATCTATTCTTGGTAAGTTCAGGCATCAGACACACTTTCTAAATAATAGCAACTTTATTTGCAAAGCATCTTCTATCTTGTTAGTCCATAACGTGCTTTATAAACTCAATAAATGCCTGTAATATATTTTTATAAACATTGGTTAAAACACTGACATTTTAATATATTTCATGTCATAAAGTATATTAGTTTTCAAAAAAAGCCCTCCCTCCAACAGTAATTTTGTTAGTACTTACATTAAAAGATGCCACTTGCACTTCATAAAACATGTCAATCCACTGACAGATGTAGGACAGTGATTTTTTTTCTTTTGATGGGGACATGGTTTCCTAACAAACTACTGGGTCTGCTTTAGGTTTCTACCTTCATGTTCTGTGACCTAATTTTATACAAGTAAAAATTTGAAGAGATGATGAGAGCAGAAGATACACACACAATCACCTTTCTGAGTGATAATCCTTCTGTGATCTTAGTGTAATGTTAATGGACCCAAAACGTGTGAGTTGTTAATTTAGTGATTTGAGAGAAAGCATCTGGAGTTTAATGTGGCAATGTAGAGTATGCAAAAAAATGTAACCATAATGCCCGCAAAGCTCAGTGCTCTGGATGAAGCCCAGACTGTCAGCACCACGAGGGCATTTAAACCCAAGCTGGAGAGAGAGGGGCAATCACAAGAAATGCCACAACATGTTACCCAACACTTCAGATTGTCCACCATTTGGTTATAATATGAAAACCATTTGAGGGAGAGTTTTGCATAACAGATGGAAAAGGAGCACATTTTGGGAAAAGGAAAGAAAATAAAGCAGTACTTCGTTCTTGCTTTTGCTTTTGCTTTGCTTTGTTTTATGTCATTTTACATGTGCCTCATTTGAGGTCATAAAGATATATAAATATTTTTCAGGGAATGTATACTCAGTTTGCATGATGACATCAATTTAGAGATACCTAAACATTTGATAATGTAGAGCACTATGTGGCAGGAACAATAGTTGGAACTTGTAATTCAATATGGTGGAATGGATTCCATCTCTCATGGTTGTAAGATATCTTTGAAAAAAGGGAATGTAAGTGGGGTGCTAGGGCTATTGAAACCATTACAAGGTTCCGTGATAAATCTGAGTTGGGCTTAACTGGATACTTGTTTCCTGGGAAGTAAGTTGAATGTGGGGAAGACAGAAACACACATGAGTGTTCAGAACTATGTTTTATTCTCTTCAGAATACAGAGGAGCTGATAACTAGTGTTTTGATCATTTGCTTGTTTAAGCCATGTCCATGAAATTTTGACATCATCATTTTCATTGAAGATAAATAGTTTTGATGTCTAAAATGTGTGTGTATTATGTTAGGATTCCCTGGAGCTAATGGCTGAGCATGCTGAGAATTTATAACATCAAAAGAATTTATTTGCCCTAAATTTTTCTACAGTTATATAGGGAATAACTTTACAAGCTTTTCTTATGGGGTGGATTGTAGGAAGGAAGTGGAAAGGGTCCCCTAACATTGGAGAGAGGGATATATTCACACATGTCTGGGCCCAACATTCTATCAAACATAGATGTGTCATTTCTAGTCCTACTGTCATCTCCAAGTTCATTTGGTGACCTTAGGCAAGTCACTTTTCCCCTTTGCATGTCACTTTTTCCGTTTGTAAATTGGGGACAAATAACACTTACCCTATATATTTTTTGCAAGATTATAAATATCACCAAGGGAAAAAAATGCATGCGAAATTATCGTGGAAAGGAGTTATGTACATTTAATAGTTTGTTGTTACTCTAAAACAATTTTAGTACATCAGCTCTTTGTCCTGAGGATCTCTAAGGGATATAAAAGCTTTATAGAGGAGCTGCTTTCAATGTCTTAGACTTTCTATATAGAAAATAGACACACACCACTGGAAGGGACAGAGAGAAGTGTATAAATAATTATGTGGGCAGAGCTGCCAGCAGCCAGAACAGACTTCATGGCAATTCATTCTCTCCCTGTATGCCCCAGGAAGGTGTGGGAAGGAAACTGATTTCAATGTCAATGTCTCCCTTCTAACCTTACTTGATACACAGCAGCATTATTTCAGCATATGTAATCACATGTCTGTGTACAGGTGATGGTTTCCAGGCTATTGTAAGTATTTCTGCCTATATACATAGTTATACATCATCCTTCAATTTGTCAGAATCTTAATTGCAACAAAAATTGACCTCCAGTCAGATGTTCATTCTCATGTTCCCGTACAGACTATGTGTAATTGAAATGCAGAAGGAAAAGGAGCAAAGAGGCTAAAAAAGGAGCATGAAAAGTTTTATTCTTCCCTATCTGTTTCTGTTCTCCTATCATTACCAAAAGAGAATGAGAAATAAAGGACATCTAAAGTAGAAGGGAATTTGTCACCTTGCTTTTTATTATCTCAGAAGTTCTTATAGAAGGCAATCACAGCTCTCCAAAGAAGAATCAGTGCCTCCCCCCACCTGGTGACATCCTTCTTCAAACCCCCACTACACGGAGAGGAAGCACTTTCTCTCTAGGAGGAAGTGCTGGGTCATGGCAAGGTGACAAATAATTAGGGAGGCACATTGGATATAATTCCCAGCGTCTGACACAGTTGATGTAAAGTGGAAAATTGAGATTATTAACTGAATGACTTTCACAAAACAAAATAGAATTCCCAAATACTCTTGAGGGGGGCAGCAGAGAAGGCTATAAATTAACTGAAACCCATTTCTATTTGCACTTAGGCACCCCAACAGACCACATTTTCCACCCTCCTCCCAGTGACATGTGCTGCTCCTGCAAAAAAAGTGGGTAAGAAGTGGGGGTGTCCTTTCCACTTACTCTCTTCCCCCATCCACCAGCTGAATGGAAAAGACTTCAAGGACACAGTGGAGGACAGAGACCATACAAGATAGGATACCAAAAAGGAACTTACATGAGTAAGAATATAGCTTACCTTAACTGATAAAAGAAAAACACATTATCTCTCTACAGTGAATTTACAGGACAGTTCAACTGACTGATAAAAGCACTGACTTAAAGCTGTGACCTAATAACTATCTGGAGTCTACACCAGCGGTCCTCAAAGCATGGTCTCCAAGTGAGCAGCATCAGTATTACCCAAGAACACGTTAGAAAAACAGATTCTTGGATCTCACTCCAGACCTATTGAATAAGAAACTCCAGGTGTGGAGCCCAACAATTTTAACAAGCCCTCCTGGTGCTCTGATGCATGCTGAATTTGAAGGCAACTATTCTAGGGATTTCAGCACCAGGACAGACCTTGAAACATGTTTACAGAGGCAAATAGCTTCAAACGCTTCAAATTCTGACATTTTGATATATTCTTCAGGCATATTTGCAAATATTGGAAGAACAAATTAGAACAAAGGCATTACTGACACTTTGCTTCAAGACAGAATCAATTTGGGAGCAAAAAAAAAAAAAAAGATGACTTGCATCAGGTTAATGAGCATTAGGTTTGCTTAGTGACTTGAATGACCCCAAGCCTGTACACTGCCTGTTTTTGACCAATAGGGCAAGATTAGCTAAAAGATTTGTATGAGATTGGAAGAGATATTAATAGAATAAATTTCAACATTTAATAGAAAATAGCTTTTTCTAGGATCTATTTAAAGGTGCTGAGATGCTCCCCCGCCTCCCAGAATCTCAAAGCTTGGAAAGTTTTGCATAATTTTCTAGCAATGTTCTGAATGCTCAGGGGATGTAGGTATAGGACTGTGGTAGATGGTCCTATTAGCCAAGGAACCTAGAAGTCTGTACTGTCAGCCTTGCCTTTGACCAACAGCTGACCTTCTATTCTTAAACCAAAAGAACGGTAAGGAACAAATACTGTGCAGCCCCTACTTTATCATGGGGCACAGCAGAAGACCTCCATAAAAATGCTTAATCCCAGGGGCAGAGTCTTAGCCACTTGGATGGAAATGAGAAAGAAAAGCTAAGCCATTTGAGTTCTGCTGTCTGACCCTTCCATGGCACCATCTTGCACCCAGAGGGCCCGTTTCATAAATAACCCCACCCCCAGGCTGGCCCCTATTCACGTCCTATCAAGGGAGGCAAGATGAGATTTCATGGAACGGCTGGGGGACATTTGAAGGCCTAACCTTCAGGTCATGTCCATCTCACAGGTGTTTCCTTGCCTGTTTTTTGTTTCATGCTCAGTCCACAGAGATTTCCCCTTCTGAATAAAATTGACTCTTCCTTCCCTTCCTCTGCAATGACCAATACGAGGAGGGTGGCCCTTTATCAAGAAGGTATATACTGTTACAAAGGTGCACACACAGTCCAAGAGGAAAAGATGGGGGACTAGAACAAAATCAATTTCTGTGACAACCTGGGCTGGGGCTGAGTCAGGGCACATAGGCCCATGGGGCCCTTGCCTCAGACACAAAATGAAAGTGTTGCCAAAAAGCTCAATAATCAACATAAATTATATTTTAATGAAATGTTTTTAAAAAATAATCAAAGCAAAAAAATACCCCATGATAAACAAAATATCAAAATTTTAAAGAAAGACAGCATCAGTATTAACGATATTTCTTCTTGCTTCAAGCTCCAAGGGGTTTTTCCACAACACTGTCTGTGATCATCAACTACAGCCGTGGAAATACGTTCCGTTGTGTATAGGACAGACAGGTGGGTGACTAGGAGAAGCTAATTCTCTGAGTTCAGAATTCCCAGTGGTAAAAAAAGAAAGAGAAGAGAAAGAGAGAAAAGAGATGGAAGAAGAAGAGGAAAATAAGGAAGAAAAAAATCTATGGAGCTTTTATAAAGTGTGAGGCATTGTATCAAGCCCATTGCATGGATTAAGTCACTTAGTCCTCAAAGTATTATGGAAAAATGCTGTCACTACGAGCACTCTATAACCAAGGAAACAGACACAGAGCGGTTAAATTAGTTGTCCAAGTTCACGGAGTAAGTAGCAGAGCTTGGGACATAAAACGAGGTTTGAGAGTCCTTGTTTTTAACCAGTATGAAGACAAGAAACAGAGAAAATAAACCAGGGAGACAGTGAGAGGGAGGGAAGGCAGCAGAGAGCTCTTTGTGTTCACCAATAGCAAAGGAAACGTGAAGAATTCGTGGCTGTTTGACTAAGACCAGTTTAGCGTCTTTGAACAGGAGACAAAAGCGTATTGGAGACGCTTGCTGTCGTGCTGGCACAAAATATCTACTTAATGTTGGTTGTTTTCACATCCTGACATCTCCCAATTGACAAGGAAATGCTTAGCATGCCATGAAATGAACAGAAGCCGGAGCCGAGCAGACGCGGCAGTGGCGCGGGTGGCAGTGGCTGGCGCGGGTGGCGGGACTACAGCTCGTCTGCTTACTCAGCCGCCCTCCCTCCAGAGCAGGTCTCACTCTGCCTCGCCATCTCTGAACCGTTTTCCCGTAGAACTCAAGAAATAACACACAAGATACGAGTATATATTATTTATTTGCTTACTTATTTATAGGTTATATCTCTGTGTATTGTGTAAGTCTTTAAAACCGGACTCGACCCAGTGCCACAAGAATGATGTCTCAATTGCAGGAGGGACACGTTGCGCAGGTTTAAGTATGATAGATGGGGCGACCTCCCTTGCTTAGTACACTGCAGTGAGAGAAACTGAATAACCCTGAAATTAGAAAGGGGGCGGGAGAGGGAGGGTCGCGCTGGTGTAATATTACTGGAACAAGATGCAGAGAAAAGTAATTTACTCTGAAGTGACAGTCTGAAGGCAAAAAATAAACTAACAGGAGGGAGTTTAGGCTCATTAGCAGCCTGGTCTCAATATTTCATTATTAATGATAATAAAAAGAAGAAAGGAGGGAGCAAAGGCACAGGAGAGTGTGTGCTTTCCCCCTCCACACACACGAACAGAGCCAGCTCCAGGCTCACAATAGGCAGGCTCCAGGACTCCCGTTTAGTTGGGGCATAACAAAAGGCACCTCCAGGAGAAAGGAAACATCAGGCAGGATGAAGAATGCTCTGGTTATGGTCTGCTCTCTTCTAAATGCCTGAATTGGAGGGGCCCCTCTGCGGGATTCTTGCTGATTTATTAGAACCTCTGCCTCCGGCAATGAAGCCCCCAACCGTTGCTCTGCAGCCTGGCCTGGGTGAGCCGCAGTGAAAGGGGAGACCACGCTGAGCTGCCCCTGGGATTTGTCAGGCAACACCCCTCCCGGTGGGAGGCTATCACTCCTGCCTGAGATGGCATATTGTCTGCACCTAGATGGGGCAGGAACAAAGACACCAGGGATCAATAGCTACGGTCTGGCTATAAAGGAAACAGGATACATCCCAGAGATTACAGCTAAAACCTAAAAATACAGTTCTACAGTAAGCAACCATGTTGGATTCAATTTAAGTTAAAACGGTAAAGGAGTTATCAGGTTCTACCTGTTGCCCTAATAAAGAAAATAAAAATCTTCCTCCATGCCACCAGCCTGCCTCTCTTGATGAGGATTTTGCTGTCAATAACTGACACATTTTCTTCTTGACATTGAATCCCATAATGCAGTCAGTCTGGCCTGGGCCATTTTTCTGTTTTCTCAGACCGTTTCTGAACATGTTGATAAGGTTGTATTTCTGTTAATATTGTTGGGCAAAAAAGTAGCTTCCTTCTGCTGCTACACCCAATGGTCTTGAGCAATCAAAACATATTCAAGATCATCTTTTCTATTGTTAGTGTCCTCATAATTTATGAACAAGTCAGAATTATCCAATCGACCAGTAGATACATGAAGGTCTGTGGCTGTGCTGGGCACCGTGCTGGGTTAGGGTGAACACAGAAATGAACCAAGCATGTGGCTCCACTTGTTACTTCTAGACTGTTGCGGCAGACGGGTATGAGCAGTAAACAGACAAATGACCATCACAAAATAACATAGCAAATTGTATTAAGTAGAATGAAGAAAATGACCCAGGTGCTATAAAGAAGACTGCGAGGTGTGAATGCTCCTTTTCATAGGGTGGTCCAATAAGCCTTCTCAGAGGAGGTGGCATTTAAACTGAGACCTAAAGGAAGAAACAGCCAGCCCCACGAATCAGAAGAGAATTCTAAGCAGACAGAACACTGATGCGAAGGTTCAGAATCAGAAAAGAGCTTGTCTATTTCTTGTTCAAACAGGAGAAAGAGGCCAGTGTCTCTGGAACACACGGATGAGGGGACAGCAGGCCCATGTATAGCCGGAGAATGGGAAGGGAGTGTCACGAAGTGCCAGTGAAACAGGTTGGACTTTATTCTGAAGTTAAGAGGAAGACTTTGGAAAGTTTAAGGCTCGAGTGGATTTATAAAGGGGCCTTTCTTGCTGCAGTGTGCAGAAGGAATCGGGGGTGAGACAAGCCTGAAAGTGGGGAGACCTACTAAGGGGCCCCTCAGAGGGACAGGAGGGAGGTGGAATGGGGATAGGAAGACATGCAGAGATTCAAGATAGTTTTCAAGGAAGAAGATGCAGGACGGGGTAAGAGGCTGTGTCGGGGGAGTACCAAGTAGGTCCCTGGGTGTCTGGCTACACCCTGTGACTATAATCTTTCATGTAACGATGATGTTGCAGTATCCGTAAGTCTAGACCTGGACACAAGTTCTTTACAAATAATGTAAACATGTGGTCATCTCTGCCTATTGATTTGTCTTACTGTGGACAATAGTCTCTAGCCCCCAGAGAACAGCCTAGTCCACTCCATTTGGTAACTCAAGAAGCCTATGCTCTTTCTTCTTCTTGTGATTTTATTTTCCTCCTACATGCCTGAGTCCTCTTTATTTCTCTCCTTTAAACCCGGGACCTTATGACCTCTCGGATAGAGCAGAGGAGCCTCCGGAGCAGTAGTTATCAAAGCACTGTCATCCTACGACTAGCTGCGTAGACATCACCTGGGAACTTGTTAGAAATATAAATACCTGGGGCCCGACTCAGATCTACTGACTCAGTGACTGTGGAGGTGGACACTCAGCCATCCGTGTTTTCACAAGCCCTCCACGTGATTCTGATCTGCACTAAACTTTGAGAACCGCTGTTCTGGAGCTACGCTGTCCAGTATGGTGGTCACTCATCACATGTATTTATGGAGTCCTTGAAATGGGTCTAGTCTGCATTGTGATGTACAAACGTAAAACACACCAGATTTCAAAGAGTACAAAAAAGAACGTGAAATGTGAAATTTTTCATTAATCATTTTTCATACTGACATGTGTTGAAATGATAATGCTTTTGATATTTGATGTCAAAATGTACTATTAAAGCTAATCTTACTTGTTTCTTTTTACTTTTTTAATGTGACTACAAGAAAACTTAAAGCTACACGTGTAGTATGTACTACAGTTTTATTAAACGGCGCTGCTCTAAAGCATGACTTCTGCAACTTCAGTGTGCACAGGGACTGCCTGGGAATCTTGTTAAAATGAAGATTCTAATTCAGTAGGTCTGTGGTGAGGGCAAGAATTTTGCATTTCTAGCAATTTCCCAGGCAAAGCCCATTCTGCTGGTCTGTGGACCACATTGTGAGTAACAAGGCACCAATGGGTGTTGGAAAAGTTCCTGGAAGTAGGTCTGGTGTCACCAAACAACCACGGATGTGAAACCAAGGCACCTGGCTTTAAGTTTTAGATCTGTTTCTTATTATCATATACCTTAGGCGAGTCATTTTTTAACAAAAAATGGAAATAATACAAATGACCTCACACAGTTATTGCAAAGTTTAAATAAAATGTTGTTGGAATTATTTTTGTATTATCAAAGCCAAATACATCGAAATTATCATTCTACCCCCCTTATGTATACACAGACATACTGAGTGAGTGATGCGTGGTGGAAATTTCCCCACTTTCTAAGTTAACTCAGTGCTACAAAAAGCACAATCTTGTCCATCCCAGATCACCTCCAAATGATATCTGCCTGGATTGTCTGAATCATTGTGACCAAGAAGTCATCTGAGAGGGAGAATAGTATTTGGCAAGCATCCCTCTCAGAAGCAGTTGGTACTTGGGGTAAATGCTGACTTATTTCCCCAAAGAGTGAGGCTCCCAGGGGGACAGCATCCTAAACACCCACCTAAACATCCAGCTCCAGGTCTCAGAGAGTCACAGCATCCTAAAGCGTAGGGGGCTCCATCAGATCAGCCTTCGCTAGCAATTAGCAAGTAACCAGATTCCTAGAAAGAGTCACTTTGTGACCTGAGGGAAAAGAGAACAGACCTGGCCATGTGACTGTGTCATCATTAGGAAGATGGGGAAGGCGGAGAAAGTTGCACAAAGCAATAGTCCCTTAAAGCATCATTACCATACTGTGCTGGCAGCACCCATATGGTTGAGCTGAGCCCAGGTTTCCCTCTAGGGCTGCAGTGCTGGGAATATAAGATGGCAGGAGAGGACAGAGCAGGCTCAAAAACAGCATGTGATGTGCCAAGCGCTGTGCAAGAAGGTCCTTGAAATGGGAAATGTTACAATTTACCTTAACAAGAAGAGAAAGTGTTTGTTACCCACTGGCATCAAATCACCCTCGTTTATAAACACACACACACACACACACATGCACACACACACACACAATTTACTTATTCCATCCCTATCCTGGCAAGAAGTGGTATGGAAAACAGAAAGTGTCTTCTTTCTTGAAGGTTACTGATATATGGATTTGGAATTCCTGGACAGGAAGTTTAAGTCTCCCCTGAGCATTCTTCAAGCAGTTTTCTCTAGAAAGGAAAAGGGTATATTGTTTAGAAGATTCCTGCCTTGCAACATTCACTTCTAGCCTTGTTGATAGCACATGTCCTACATAAAATAAGAACCACAGCACTGAGTGGCAATAAATTCATGAGACCCAGCTCTATTTGCAAACTATCCTAACCCATAGACTGCGGATTAGTCGTTCTTCTTCCCCTGGCCTCAGGTACAGCATCTTTGAAATGAAAGGGTTTAACAAAATGGTCTGCAAGGCCCCCTCAGGTCATAATATCCTGTTATTCTAAAGGGTAATCTTGCTTCTATAAAGTAGCCTTCCTGGTAGGGGGCCTCTTTGCTGACATGTGGATGACATGACATGTGGAGGGTACATGTGGATGCCCCCTGACGAGCAGGTGCAACTGCAGAAGGGCAGGGAGAACACAAACCCCATGAAGATGTCCCAAAGAATCAGTTTCTGGGCAGCCTAGGAAACCTGAGCCTCTCTGGCACAACAGATGCATCTGTTCTCTATGACTCTGAAGCATGACTTTCACCACGTGAGGAGGAAAAGAGGGTAAGTTCCAGAGCTACGCCAAGAGGGGAAGAGAGTGGAGAAAACAGGATGTAGGCAAATGGTGAGCTTTGTCATCGGAGTCCTCCCAATTCCCTTCCTCCTCCCCCGTACCCCAATCCAAAGGCAGTGGGAGTTTGTGATCCTTTTGCTCTCTTGTAATGAACTGTGCTCCACAGGAAGGATCTGATATTATTAGTCTCAAGAAAAATAAGAAAATTAGCACTTAAGAATGCACTGTACTCTAGGCACTTAAATGAAAGATCTCATTTAGCCTTTGCCAGTAGGGGTAAACGTAGGAAGGTGTCTACTTGCTCAGGGTACAAAACAAAAGGAGGTACTTGCTCCCAGAGTTGTAAGAGGCTTACTTTTGCACAACTCCAAGGGGTAGGTGCCACCTTAAATTTTGCACCTAGACACCTCCCTTGCCTCATCCTATTTTGCCCTTTTGGACTTATTTGTACTCTAATTTACTTCCATGTCATAGCTATAGAATCTGCCATAGAGAGGTCATAGTCCCGGGACTGAAATTAAGACCCATCTGTTCGATCAACTCTAGCAATGTGGTGGTTAAGTAACAGAACTTGGAGAGTTTAGAATCACCTGCTTGTTAAGAGCTCTAGCACCTATATTTGTTAGCTGGTAGCTTCAACCTTCTTACTTAAATAATCAGTTGCAGTTTTCTTATCTACAAAAAGGAAATAATAACAGTACCTACTGCATAGCACTGTAATGAAGATGAAAGGAGGAATACATGTAAAGTGCTTTCAACAGTGCCTGGTCTCCATACGTATTAACTACTTGGTGATGATGAGCATGGTGGTGGTGGTGGCAGTGATGATGATGGTAATGATGACAATGATAAGATAAATGTTGGTTTTTGTTATTACTATTGTTCTGATCACATTAATTTATAATGCTTAGCATGCTGTCCTTCCTATGAGGTCTTTGCAATTTAGCAGGAATTAATATCTTAAATACTAGATCTCCAACAATAAATTACTAGATATTATCACTGGGTCCAGGCAAATTATCTTTTAGAGAAATTATAGGAGTGGCTCCAAATCACACAATGAATGTCATTTCCAGCTCTAATGGCTGGCCCATGCACCTGTAGCTTTGCACATTAAGGAAACGACTCTCCCTTCAGAATCATGAGCTAAATCCAACCCAGGAGAATTTGTCAGGCATCGCAATTTGGGGCCCCATGCACTCCAACACCAAGCCAGCATTTTGTAAACTTTTGCCCCAAAGAACCCAAAATGTGTCTCCTTCTCAGCTCACTGATTGCTTGTGGATGTAATCTACTCCCTTGGGAGGCCCTGGCCCCAGGAATGTAAGCTTGGATTGTCCCTGTCACCCCAACTGGCCTGCTTTCACAGTCCATTACTCCCCCACTAATTGTTGTTAATAATCTGCAAAGAACCTTCCCCTGGCAGTGTCAGAGCTGTAGGGAAGGAAAGCAGTGGCTGGCATCATTTAATTGACCTCCCCATTAGCGGCGCTTGCTAGTGTGCTCATGGAGGCAGATTGTGCATGGACAAAATGCCAGTCCCTGAGCACAGCTTGTGTCAATTGGAATCAGCTCATCAAAGGGTGCTTTGAGGAGCTGCACAGGGTGTGAAAAGCTGGCTAAGCCAGGCGAGGGTCCTGATGGTGCTGTGTGAATTTGGCATCCAGCCTGCAGAGGGGTGGCCATCTTGCTTGTCCCTCTGTCACTAGCCCACCTTTAGGGAGGATAAAAACAAAGCCGGGGTGAAAAATGAAAAGTGAAGGCTGATTACTACCCCTGGGGCACGGAGCCTGGCACCTAGTGAGGCTGCCCAGAAGACACCGTGAGCTGTGGCGTTACTTTCTCGAGCCAGCCTCCCTGGTCACTGCCACTGCTGAGCGGCACATCCCCACACTGACAACTCTAATTTCATCAGCCCAGAGAGAAGCCCAAAGGGGCCCTTGATGGATGTCACTCTGGATGTCACACTGGACAACAATGCCCAAACACCCACTGAACCCCCGAGCTGAAGGGGCTTTGACGGGATCTGACATTAAATGCACTAACCCAAGGGTAGGATATTGAAGTCTTGGGGCCACTGGCACTAATACTGATGGGTCTCCCTGGCCCCAGCTCCTACTCTCTTTTCCTCCTGCTCTTTTTCTTTCTCTGCTTCTTCTCCCTTTGCTTTTGTCTCACTTTTCTCCTGTGATGAATTGCAACATCTTCTCCCCACCCCACCCGACACACACACACGTTCCTACTACCCTAAGCCCATGAATAAGTGATGCCGTGTGTGCAGTTATGTTTATGCTGCATACATGAGAAAAGATAGTAGCACATATAATGCATCTGATTGTGACTTAGAAAAACAGGCGCCTTCTCTCTGTCTTCCTGAAAAGAGCCTTCAATACTGACAACTCCCTTTGTGCGAAGAACAAAGGCAGCCCATGTGGTGGGCAGGTGGGGAGCAAAGAGAACAGCTACAGAAAATAATTGAGGAGGAGAGTGATGATAGCAGACTTCCCAGCATCCGGAGGAAGGTGGGCTGAAAACTAAAACGGGGAAAGATGATGTAGAGTCTGGATGGGGGACAGGCTAGGCAGGGACCCACACGGATGGCTTTGGACCAAGAAAAAACTATTGAGACCACCTCTGAGTTTGCATGTGTCCTAGTAGGTGCTTCCTGCCATCGACAGACACCTTCTTCCCTAAAAAGAATCAACAGTGTGGTTGTAGGCCAAATGATTGGCTGGCAGTTTATGATGGCCTGATACCTTACAGTAAAGAGGAGAAGGGCAGGATTCAAGGAATAGTGGCTAGACTGGGGGCTGAGAACATAAAGGAAAGTCCTTTGCACAGCTATAAATCCAGGGAGGCAGCAGTCAACCAACAGCAAGCCATGGTTTACATTTATACCTTGCCTACCTTAAAGATCTCTCCCTGTTCCTCACTACTCCTCTCCCCTCCACCCCCATCCACACTCACACCTGTGCCTTCCTGGGTACCTTGTTGCCCAGTGATGACTGCCACTGGTATGTGCTGCATGGCCAAAAGTTCAGCTGAGCAGAAGAATAGGATATTGCTGAGGAAACCCACAACCACTGAGAGCCTGCCATGCACATGACCCTCCTGACCTGGCAAATGGGCAATTGGTCTCTTACCTGGCCAGCAGGTGACCTGGCTGAAGTGCTTTCCTCACCAGGGGGAATCTAAACAAGCTTCAGTTTTGTTCTGAATCTTTTAATAAAGTGAACAGCTCAGTTTCACATATGAAAGAAATGACAATAAAGTAAGGAGAACGCTAACTTAGATGAAACAGTTGGTTAACAATATTTTGCTAGACTCTACCTTGAGAGACACAGAGCTGAGATGGATATGTTATGGGTTGTATGGCCACACAAACCTGGTGCTCAGCCCATCCCCAGCAACTTACTGATGGGAAGTGTTAGATAAGTATTTTAATGTATGTGAGCCTGATTTCTGCAAGTAAAATGTATATTTAACACCTGCCTCACAGATAGTAAGGAATAAATGTGGTAGGTAGCCTGTAGAAAACCTTAAGCATATCTGGCTGTAAATAAATGTTAGTTTTATGTGTTAATATATTGAGCTATTAAAATATATCTCTGCCACCTTCCATTTCCCCATTCTCATTCTTTATTCCTGCAGGTAATTGTTCTTGGGTTTCTCCATTCAATAAATATTTATTGAGAGTCGACTATATGACAGGTGCCATTCTAGGTGTTGGGAGTATTGTAGTATATAAAATATACAAATTACTATTGCTTCAGAGGAGAGACACTAAAGAGTGGAAAATATAACCAGCTTTCAAAAGAGAAACAAAAAAATCCCCAAAAGCTTTCAAAAGCCTAAGTCAGGTTTAAGATAAAGGATACGGGTCTAGACACAATGACAGGTAGAAACAGAAGGGTAAGCATGGCTCCCAGGCTCAAAGAGGCTGTGTAGGCAAGAAACTGGGGAGACAGAGATGGATGGAGGAGTCTGTGCTGTCTTCCTTGTTCCTGGGAGGCAGCAGAACTCCAGAGAGACATGGTTATATGGTCCATCTTGGACAGTTCACCAACTGGCCACCTGCACATGTGTTTTGCTTGGCTGGCAGTGTTGTCCCATGCTTCCACAAAGAATCATGGCCTGGAATACTTCAGAAATATATAATTGAGTCTGCCTCTTATTTTGTAGATAAGGAACTTGACACTGACAAGTGTCACATGGCTTACCCAATTCACACAGTAAGATAATGGTCATTGTGTATGTAAACTAGATGTTGACAGTACTGACCACAGGAGGCCACACTCGGAAAGACAACATAACTCAATGCACATAAAACCAATCAGAAAAAAAAGGAAGCAAAAAAACCCCACAAATCTTATTAAAATGCAGATTCTCAGGCCCTACTCTAAGGGTTTCTGATTCAATGGGTCTGTGATAGAGCCCATGGAAACTGCATTTAATAGCCATCCTGGGGTGATTCTGGCGCAGGTGGTCTCAAGACTAATTGCCACCCTAGGTCTCTCCAGTGCTCATTTATATGGATATCCACAACCTCTGAGATGTAATGAGGTGATATCAGTTCCATAAAATCCTTGGCTAGTGCAGCCTCCCTTCTATAGGTATAAGCTGAACCTCTTCAGCTGAGTTATGGCGTGTATTTGCATAAATTACCATGCAAAACTTGTTAATATTTCCTAGATATCCTTTTTCATTGCTTCATTAGACAAGGCTTTGTGCTTTTGTTTGGGGCTGAATGTCAGCCAATCGGAATCCACCACTGCGATGGCATAGAACTGGAGGTGGTAATTTATTCCCCTTGTGGAGCCCATAGCGTCACCTATCTGTCCTGAGAAATGCTATCTGAAATCAGCTGAATTTTATCAGGCAAATTATAGGAAGTGTTATCATTATAAGCAGCAGGAGGTTCCCGATTTGCTATCATTTACACGTTAAATGAGTTCAACCTGCTAGCATAGGGGATGAGTTTGGGAAGAAGAAAGGAAGGTGTGATGAGCGGAAGAATTCCATCAGGGGTTGAAGCCCCAGGGCTTTGTGCCTGCAGTAAAATGAGGCTTCAAAAGGATGCTCAGATTTGCTTGTCATAAAAGACTGAAAAGGGAGTTGCTTTTTGGAGGAGAGGCATGTAAGAAGAGAAAGGACATTATTTAGCTACTTTACGATGATGCCAAGAGAAAGATCTACCTGGATGAATTGTTCAAAACGGAACTGCAATGAGAGAGCATTTTGGCTTCAAGTTAGAAGAAGTCAAGACCTTGAGATAATCAAGTTCAACCACCTCATTCTACAGTTGGGAGTCTGGAGCCCAGACAGGAGAAATCACATGTTCAAAATCAAATAAGTAATTTGAAAGTAAAAACTAGCCTTCCTGAGCCCGACGCTGCATTGTCCTATACCCTCTTGCTTTTGGTCCCCCTCTGACTCTCGGAACTACCACAGCACTTACAGCTCTTGTGTTTGCTCTGGTTCACAGGGTGCTGCCCTGGTTTGGATATGGCTTCTTTGGTCCGTCATGTCTCGTGTTGTGATTTGATCCCCAATATTGGCAGTGGGGCCTGGTGGGAGGTATTTAAGTTGTGAGGGTAGATCCCATGAATACATTAGTGCCCTCCCTGCAGAGGCGGGGTGAGTGAGTTCTCTGGGTTCCTGTGAGAATTGGTTGTTGGAAAGAGGCTGACACATCTTCCTCTCTCTCCTGTTTCCCTCTCTCGCCATGTGATCTCTACCCAAACCAACCTCCCTTCTGCCTTGAGTGGAAGCTTCCCAAAGCTCTCACCAGCAGATGCTGGTGTTATGCTTCTGGTAGAGCCTGCACAGTCCTGAACCAAATAAACCTCTTTTCTTTATAAATTACCCAGCCTCATGTATTCCTTATAGCAACACAAATGGACTAAGATAGGTGCCTATTGCTACCACATGTCCCTAGCCCATTTCTGTTCCTTTTCTTGAACCCAAACTTCCTCATCTGCATTGTTTTCTATCCACACCAGAACACTGAATCAAAACTGGAAAGTCTTTCCCTCTAAGAGGTATTGTTCACCCACCCTATCCACAGATTATTTAGCCATCCCAAATGTTCTTCCTCCAGGCTCTTCTCTGTCCATCCCTTTCCATCCACTTATCTTCACCTTTTGGGGGACCCCTGGAGTCCAAGATAGTACATTTAGGTAGTTTACCACTCTACAGTGTAATCTGGGTTAGGAAGTACTATTCCTACTTGAATGTGTTCTCTTCCCAAGGGTAATTGCGAATAAAAGAAAGTGTAAAGAAAACCATGACATTTTAACCTTTGAAATTGAAATTTCAGCCACAATTATAGTGAGCACATTGGAAATATCTCTAGGAAGAGCTGCTTCTTAATGACTTCCCTCAGGCCACTTCAGTAAGGCACGTAGAATTTATTTTCTATTCCCCCAATTCTGTGTGTCTTCTTAAAGATGACTGAACAACATAAAGTGATGGTGGGAGGGTGGGGGAAAGAGAGGAGGAAATATAGTCAAAAGGAGGACAGGGATTGCAGAAAATAAGATGGATAAAAAATGAGTCACAAGGTACTTAAGCAAGTGAATGCAGGAAGGCAGGAAAAGTTTCATCGCGGAGTTTGGAGAAGCATTGAAAGGAGTTGGTAGGAAAATAGCTAGAACGATCCATAATCTGGGAGTTAGAACAGCTAGATTCTCACCCTGTTCAGCCATAATCTCTACTTGGAAAATCCATTACAGTTCTCAGACTTTTGTGTCCCAGTCTATAAACTAAAGTGTTGAAGTAAGTGATCTCTATCATTGTATGATTCTTAATGACCTTATGCCCCAGGAGTCGTTGGCAACAGGACTGTACTCACACTAGGATTTCTGGAAGAGACACAGCCCCTGTGGTGGCTAAAGATTTCAGGAAACTGGCCAAACTGAAGAGAGCATCATTAATAACCAACCGCAGGTAGGGTGATGCTGGGTAGTCAGATGGCAGGACCAGGAAAGAAACAGGTCAGGAAAGGGTGTGCTGGTTGCACCTCTCAGCCTCTCCCAGAAGTAATCCATAGCATTGCTTAAGAAAAGTGAGAATGTCACCTTCTGCCTGCCCTCCAAGGTGATAGAGCATCTGGGGACAGGATTTGCCAAAGGCCTAAATTACAGTGATTAGGGTCCATCTGAACCAGACCAATTACCTCTGTCCACCTCTGTCTGCCATTTCCTATTATTAGCTTTAATAATAGTGATCAGAATTTTCCTTAGGATGGCACCACTTCTTGTCCTTCTGAAGAATTGAGAGCCCAGTTGGCAGATATGAAAGGAATACTTATTTAGGGAGTGCCTGAGGACTGCAAGGCCATGAGCAGGGAAGGCACAGGGCATGGGATTGGAGAGAGGCAATGCTGATAACAGAAGTAAGACCCTCTCTCATCCCAGAACTGAAGGCCACTTCTAACTCCAGCTTATTGAATTGGTGAAAAATTAATGAGATGCACAAAGGATCTGGAAAGCCTTCCCCCAAGCTAGCTCCATAACGGAGCAATGGGAGAATCTCTCTTTTGTTTATACACAGAGGAAATCAAGTCAAGACTTGCGTTTTCCTTTGAAGTCTTAATATACCTCATGAACTATGCTTTACAAATGGAAGTCAAGAGTTCCTAAGAATGAAACATTCATCTGAATCTAACTTGTTGAGTGGTAAGAAACTATGTACTAATCCCACTTACGAATTCAGTGGGCTGATTCTTCCCTGCCAGTGGCCAAAATCCAGTGTATTTTGATGATTCCAAAAGCTCAAGCATACAATTACCTTCCTGCTTCCTTGTTCCTCATATTTCCTATCAAACATTTGGTTCAGGAAGTTTAATCCCTGGACCTAGAAGAGAGGGTGTTGTATGTCTACAAGGCATCCAGCTGGGTTTTGGGGATATAACACATTTACTTACTGGATAAACACCACTCAAAATAAAGGAGGTGAGACAGATGCAGTCTTTTGCCTCCCACCAACATCTTCTTTGCCAGATGAACAGAGGGGAGGAGCTACTCTGTCACAGCAGGGAACCCATGGAAGTTGGCCTGTGAATAGACCTTGGTGCTTTGTTTCTGTGATTCTCTTCGTGCACAGGAACATCAGTGCCTAGTAGCCAGTCCCCTGGCTGCCATGTCTGACAGTATCTCAGACACACATCCTGAACATGGGATGTCCCTGGAGAAACTTCAGTGCCTAATCCTGTCACTGTGAAGCATCCATGCACAGCCACGCTACAGGCAGACCTGATGTTCTCAGGGAATGGCTGTCAGTCATTGGTAGTCCCATAGCCAGCAAGATTACACACTGAACCAGCATGCAGATGGACCTGAGCGTGCACAGGAGAAGATGCAGGCTATGAAGGGAGCAGCCAGCACAGCCAGCATGAGATTCTGATGTGCTTTGAGGAGTTTCAGATGGAAATGATTTCCAGGATGATGTCCTTCCAGGCAGTTTGCTACTGTCACGCTTGGAAGGGGTCACCTCCATAGCCTCAGAAACATAACCTATTATTGTTGATCAGGCCATCACTTTGGGGAGAATATCCAGTGGCTCCTTAAGCAAGTCAGTCATTCATCCATCCATTTATCTCCCATGTAACCTTTAGTGAGCAACTGTTACATGCATAGCACGGACCATATAAAGTTGAGCTTGGAACAATGCATCTCACAAAAGATCAAATTTAATATCTTGGGCTGCCAAAATAAAAGGGTGATCATTCAGGGTCTGGATAACTGTCCCAAAGCAAACACATGGTTCTCTCTTATTTTCCCTGGCCCATCCCTTCCTTATAAAGCCCTTCCTCCTTGAGAAATGGTAGATACAGATTCAACCACTATTTCTTGAAATACGGTATTTTCCTGATATGCCTTAACACAAAATACCTTACATGTCCCAACACATCTGTGGGTATGTGCCATACTCTTACTAGCACCATTTGAGTATAATGTATCTGAAAGTGAATGAACTTAGATGACAATAGCAAATCCCCATCTGAAGCTGTGAGTCTCACTGCCCCAGAGTCCTCTTCCCATACCCTGGTATGACTGTAGATCTTGCCTGCTGCCTATTTGTCCTTTGCAAAAGCCTCCTAATCTCTCCAGCTGGATGAGTGAGTACATGCTTGGCTGGCCAAGGGTCCCCAAGCAGTGGCCTGCGCTGGGGGTGTGTTCCCTATCACAGAGCACCAGGCACCCAGAGAAGGGAACTAACAGCTTTGAGAAAGTTTCTAAGTCCCTCTAATAGAGGACATGAATCAAAGGTTGTTGGCAGTTTCCTCGCAGGAAATTGTCTTCTGACAACTAGATGTCTTTGAACTTATCAGGTGACAATGGGAAGCAACTCCTAATAGCTTCCCGTAAAACATGTATTCTAAAGGCTGTTCAGGAGACATCATCTCTCAAGGTTATCATGTCTGTTTTTCTTCTCTCTGTCACCTTTGATTCGAGATAGAGGGCATTTATGATGCACTAACCTTTTGGTCTCCTAGGATTTGTGTCTGACATTTGACTGAAAAGAAAAAAAAAAAAGATGGTGCATATTTTCTCCAGCTGTGAACTTTTCACCAGGTTTGGTCCCTGGAAGGATGGCGAAGTAGGTAAGATTTACTTCAGGGCTCACCTTCTGCAGTTTGCTGATTTTGCTTTTCAGGTTTTTCACATCTTTCCCAAGTTCTCTTCTCAGCCCACCAGCTGTAATCTCATGTTCTATCACCCTTCTCCCTCATCTTGCCCCATAAACGCATTCCTAGGTTTTGATAAGGAGGTTAGGAGGTTGTATAATACAGGAGCCAGAAGGTGTCTAAGAATGTTTCCGTACAGGTGAACACCCCCTGGACAGGCAGGATATATCTGGGAGCTGAGAAGGGGCTGGATTTCTCCATGCGTCCTCCCTGCATCCTCCACGTGCCCAAGTCTGGCCAGGTGTAGGTGTATAGGTGGGCATGCCCTATAATTCCAAGAGTTGCATGAAAATATCTGTGGATATGTTCCCACCACTCAGAGACACGACACCAAGAGTATGATGTGACAACACAGTGGCTTTCCATTCTTGCCAGTGAGTTGTCTCGTGGTCTAAGGGAAAGGCTCAGCTCACACTGGACCTCAAAGGAAAGACTTTCTTAAATCATATGATTAAATTGTTTTTTAGATGCCAACATTTCTAAGAAACGTGGGAAAGGTGGAAATGATGCAAAGAAATGTTGAAAGGAGTGAGGAGTAATATTCCCAAGGAAAGATGAAAAGCTTTATCCTACGGAAGGAATTCCTGAAGAGCTTGATGAAGGGCTTTCAACATATGAAGGCACATTACACAGAGAGGAAGGTCCATTTTCTGTCACCTGAAATCCTGTGGCACACACGGTTGTGACATTCTTCCAGCCATTCGTCACAGCCTTCTTTATGGCATGCCTTCTACTGAAGAGCCATTTAACTTTTGCACTAGCTTCTCGTTCTTCTTCCCACTTGGGGACATCACTCCTTGAGGGCAGGGACCAGTTCCTGTTTATCTTCTGATCTCTTTCAGTTCCAAACAGCAGACTTTACACATAGTGGATACTCAAAAATCACGATAAATGATGTTTCTTACTTGGTAATTGATACTGAGGAAAAATAAGAACACTTGTATTATCAGGGAATCTAGGTTAGATGTAAGAACATAAAACCTTGATTGGAAAGAGTCCAGCAGGCAGTACGATGAGGGATAAGGAGAGTACTCTGAGGAGTGGAGTATTTTGGTACTGCATAAACCTGAGTATAAATACAAAATTACCACTTCCCAGTGGCACTGTCTTAGTCAAGATGAAATTTAACATCTAAACCTCAGTTTCCTTATGAATAAAGTGGAGATAATAATGACTATGACTAACTGCTCAGAGATCAGATAAGGTGAATGTGTATAAAGACCTGCCTGTAGTAACCAGGCAATCACATGGAATTTGAAGTCAGCTTAGATTTGAATCACGGTTCTGTCCCTTACAAGTTGTGAAACTTTGAGCAATTCTTTTTCTCACTAAGCCTCGGTTTCCTGATCTGCAAAAGGAGGATAGTAACACCTACTTCACAGGATTGTAGTACACGTTAAATAAAAGGATATGTGTAAAACGCTTAGCACAGTCCTTGGCACATAGTAGGTGTTTAATAAATATGAAACAGTATAAGTTCTTTTCATAGAGATTCCTCTTTTTTTCACTCAGAGAAAGAAGAAGAGAATCCCATTTCTCTCTTTACCATTCTGCATATCTTTCTTACTAAGAGCAAGAGGATGGATGATACTGCCTCTCAATGTCCTTTCCAGATTGAGGTGGAGTTTCAGCTGCTATAAAAATACCTTAGTGTAGGAAATCAAAGAGGCATTGGAGAATTCTTTTGTATAGCTAGAAGTAGCTAAAGGCAAAATCTAGGCCTGGCTGGTTGATCTAGACCTATAGGAAGTACAATGTGATTATAGAGCGTTTGCTATTGCCACTGGAATAGTCTCCATTTTGGATGATTGGTGGTTTTATATGACACTTCTTATTTACATTTGTAAAGACTATGGAATTAATGGCTTAGATTTGGGTTTCTTTTTTTGTGGTCTGGTGTAATGTCTTGAAAAACTAGGCACTAAATTATTATTTCATTAAGGTGTGGAGGATTACATGGCCTGTGGGACAGAGTAGGCCCTCCCTTACAGCAGAGACATCAAGCAAGCAAGAGAGAGAACACAGGGCCACAGAGACACACAGGATAGAAAGGCAAAAATAATACAGGGGAAAAGAAACACAATTGGGGAAAAAGATAGCGGTAGGAGTAGGGAAGACAAGGAGACGCAGAGGGAGAACGTAGCTGCTGCTTGTATGTGAAGGTAGGCAATTCCCTTCTAAATTTAAGGGTCTTCTCTGAAAATTTTATTTCTTTTCTGTTTTATTTGCTGAAATGCTTTTAAACAATGCCTTACCTGTGAGGTAGTCCCGACATAACACCTACCTGTACATGCCCTTTGGAGAGCGAACATGGGAACTTCCTGGTTATTTTAGAGACTTTGCCTGAAGCCCATTAGAGTCATAATTACACTCACTGTAACTGTCTCAGAAGACGCAGTGTGCTATTGTGTCAGCCTGCAAGGTCACAGTCCTCATCATAAACAAACCTGTTTATGACAATTGCTGAAATGCAATCTCTTTCTCTCAAAGGTCCATCGCTTCATTAATGAATTAGTAATCCCAAGCACACCTGTTTATAAGTTTTATAGATGGCTCTGCCTCCTCACCAGACCCATGCATTTCCATGCTAGTCTCAGAAATCTTCTTGCTTGTCTGATAATAACAAGATTGAGACTGTCTCATCATCGTTCTCCAATTCCACACCCTGGAACCCACAACACCCTCTCTGGGGCATTGGCCATCATGCTCTGTTGCTTTCAAATGTTTCTAAAGCATACAATCATTCATGGCCACCCCAAGTGTCCCAGAATATAAATAGTGCTCCCTGAGGAAGGTTACACTGAATCAAGACTCAGCATTAACCCTATAAGCTGCTTTATTCTGGGGCCAGCAGAAATAAAGAATGTGCACAGAATTCTTTTACTTCGGAAGTTGTTAAATCTAGTTAAGCTAACCATACACCCATTGTTTGGACAAATGTTTCCACTATCTCATCCCAATTTAAAATGCCATCATTATCTTTCTCAGGACTATCATAGTATCTTGCTAAGAGGTGTCCCTGAATCCACCATTGCCCTATTCTAGTCAGTCCTCCACTCTGCAGCCTAAGTAATCCTAAAAGTTTAACCCAGATTATGTCACTGACTTGTTACACACTTTCAGTGGCTTCCCATCCAGCCCAGTAGCCATTAGGTCCATTAGGGACCATTACATGTCCTGTGTCCTGTTCCTTTTGCTTGAAATGTTCTTCCTTCCACTCTTCACCCAGCTAACTCACAATTACCCTTCAGAACTCTGCTGACTAAGCGCCTCTTCCCCATTTGTTCTCTCTCACGTGTATCTCAACCTGAAATTGCGTATCTATGTGCATGCTTATTTATTTACTGTCTATTTTTGCAACCTGAATAGAAGTTCTATGAAGACAAGGAATGTGTCTATTTGTTCACTGTATACCCAGAGATGATTACAGTATCTGGCACTAGCAGATGTTTGATAAGTATTTTTTGAAAGGATCAATAAGTAAACAGATGTAGCCATTAATAATCAGGGCTTAAGAAATATTAACTAGTATAAATAAATGTTCAGAACATAATATCCAGTAAATAAATATGAGATAAAAAGTTATACGTAGACTGTGATCACAAATTTGAAATGTGTGTACGTATGCATAAGCATCTATCTTAGAAAAAAGACTGTACAAATATATCAAATATAGTGATTTTTCCCTATGAAATAGATAATAAGTAATTTTATTTACTTAATTTACCTTTTTTGGTATTTCCAAATTTTCTATATTAAGCATGTATTACTGGAATAGAAATACCATTATTTAATCAGCTATAATCCTCCCACGAACCCCAGTCGCCTCCCACAAGGCTCACTTCTTCATTAGCTCCTTTTCCCCAAACACCATCTGTTCTTTTCTGGCTTTCTACCTTGGCTCCTGCTAATCCCTTTGCTTGGAGTAGCCTCCCTCTCCATCCGCCAGAACATGACTCTCGCAGAGACTGCTCATGCTCACCAAACATCCAGCCCCTGTGTGTGTGTGTGTGTGTGTGTGTGTGTGTGTGTGTGTGTGGCCTGGTGTTCAACTCTGACCAATTGAATGCAGATAGAAGTGACAAATGCTACTTTTAGACCTTGTCATAAAAATTGCCCTACAGAATCTTCCAGCCCTCTCTTCCCTTTGGTGATCTTGGAGGCCAGGTGTTACAGGTGGTATACATGCAAGATCCTGTGTGTTATTCCTTGGGGGTGGACTGACCAGGAAGAGCTGCTCTATTCTCATCAAACGGTGACACAAGCAACAAATAAACATTTATTGTGTTAAACCATATTATTTGGGGTTTGTTTGTTGCTACGTTTAACATTAATTATTCTGAACAATATATCTATCCATCCTTCAGGGTTAAGATGAACTATCACCTCTCCCAAGAGACCTTTCCCTAATCTGTAACCATTAAAACATTCACGCTTGCATACGTCTGACACTAGATCTGAGTCATTTATGCTTCATATCTGACTGTGCGTTTTAGCTTTAGAATTACATTCTAAGCTCTTGGGGAAATTGTTTTGTGGACTGTTAAGTCTTTTACATTGCCTATACCTGGTCATTTAGGTGAACAATAAAGACAAGAAAGGAAGGAAGGACGGGTTGCTTGACACTGGGGAATAATCCGTTCACACTGATCAATTGAGCAGCCCAGGGCAAATAATTACTGTTGGCATAGCAAAGTGCATGGAAAATAGGAAGCAGAGGTGAAAATATCTGAGAGCAAGCAGCAGGATGGGAAATGTAGAGATGAATTTTGCAATTTGCAAGAAATTTTGATAATCTCTGGGGAAAATAGATTCAGTGAATATTTATTGAACATACATTCCATGGCAAGTGTTGCAGTAGGATTTTTGCATACGTTGGTCCTCATAACAGTACTATCAGTATAGTTACTATACTATCAGTATAGTTCTTCCTATACTGATTGTATAGACAAGAAAACAGAACTAGAATGTTCAAGAGACTTTTCCAAGATCACACAGCTAGTAAATAGACTAAACAAAGTCTTTATTCAATCTTTTTTTTTGCAAATATTTATTGGAAAAAAACTTAGTGCCAAATACTTTTCTAGGCACTAAGAATCAAACCAACAAAATCTTTCCTTTTATAAAGACTCCATTCTGTGAAAAAATACATAAAATAAATAAATGCATTTTAAAAATATTATGTCATGTATTGATAAGTGATATGGTGAAAAATAAATTCAGCAGGGGATGGAGAGTGGGAGGGTACTGGGGAGTGGAAATTACAGTTTTTTTTAATAAATAAGGTGGCGAGGGAAGACCTGAGACAGTGAAATGTGAGTAACTTGCTTAACTAGATGAGAGAGTGAGCAAGTAGATATCCGCAAGTGCAGAAATGCTAAGGTAGGAATCTGTGGAATCCCAGCTGTGGAATAGTGAGGAGGTCAGTGTGGTTGGAGTAGGTGGGCAGGTGCGAGAGGAAGAGATGATGAGGTCTTAGAGATTGCATGCACTCAGACCATACCAACCCTCTAAGCTTTAACTGAGTAAATTCTAAAGCTATTAGTAGGTTTTCAACAAAGAATAACTGATCTCACTCAAGTCTTCAGAGAATCACTTTGGATCTGCTGTTGAGATTAAACTTCACAAGAGGAAAAGGCCAGAGCAGAAGACTGGTTAGGAGGCTACAACACTAGTCCAGGCAGGCAACGATAGCAGCTCGGACCAGCCTGGCTGTTGACTTTGTGCATAATTTGAGAGTTGGAGCTTATAAGATTTGTTATAGTATGTAAGAAAAGGATAGTCATAGGGATGGCTCCGAGTTTTTTTGATTGAATGCTTGGAAGAATGGAGTTGTTATTTATTGAAACAGAAAGACTAAGGAAGGAGCAGGTTTGGATAAGAAATTCAGGTGTTTGGGTTTGGGCATCCTAGAGTTGAAATATCTTTTTATTATTCAAATGGAGCCACTGAGTAGGAGTTGGATGTATGATTCCAGATGTGAGGAAGAGGTTTAGATTTAGACTAAAGATATAAATTTGGGCTTTCCAGTAGATACATGATGCTTAAAACCATGCAGCTGATTAAATGCACAAGTGTAGATACAGAGTAGATGTTGGAATTGAGGGTAATTAGACTAAAACAATGATGAAGAATTAAGCCCAGTGCATTTCCAGCCTTAGAGTTTGCAGAGATAAGGGAGACTGGGAAGCAGTGATCAATGAGATGAGAGGATAGCCAGAAAATCATAGTGTTCCTGCATCCTAGGGAGGAATATATATCATGAAAAATAAAGAGATCAATTGGCTCAGATGCAGCTAATGGTCAAAGAAGATGACAGGTGAGAGCCAACCGTTGTATTTAGTACCATGGATGTCATTTGGCACTCACGAGAAGAGTGTTGATGGAGTGGTGGGGATGGGAGCTTGATTGACATTGGTTTAAGAGATAATATGAGACAAAATTTCAGACAGTAAGTATAAGTGACTATTTTGAGGAGTCTTGCTATAAAGGGGAGTGAAAAAAGGAGGCAAAGTTAGAGATGCAAGTGATCTCAGGATGGTATTTTTAAGATGGGAAAAATACTATCATGTTTATGTTCTGATGAAAATGATCCAAGAGAGAGAGGAAAAAATGAAGATGCTGGGAAAAGAACAAATAATTGATTAAATTTTGTCCTCAAATAAGCATGAAGGAATGGGATCTAGCACAAAACTCGGCACTTAGAATAGGATCCAGAACTGCCTGTTGAGATTAACAGTTAACAGGAGGGCACAGGTACAGGTGGGAGATGGTTGTTGTGGTGGGAGCTTGGTTAAGTTCTCCTCTGAGTGGTTCAATTTCTTGAAGAAATAGGAAGATAATCATCTGAGTGTAAGGATGGAGATGGGTATCGGGGGCTTAAGGAGAGAGAAGGTAGTATGAAGTCTACTCTACAAGATAGTGTGGTGCATGCACAGAGTTGATAGTAATTTGGATTTAGCTAAGTCATGGGGCTTTGCCAGGCTAGTACAATTTGAATAGAGATAGGCGAAGGAATTGAGACAACATGCTAGGGGGTGATTATAATGATGGCTAAGGATGGAAATGACGACTTGAAAGGGATGAATGACAAAGAAACTGTGGTTGTAGCAAAGTATTACAGGTTCCAGTGTGGTAGAGAATTGTTTTGTTGGGGCAACAGAGGTAGTGAGAAAGACAGAGGGAAGTTGGAGAGTGAGATATTATGGAGACAATGTATTTGTTGATAACAACAGGTGCAATGGTAGGAGGAACCCAAGATCATCAGAGAAGAAGGAGCCAAGGAATTGAGGGGGCAGTGAAGTAGATACGGTGGATGCCCTCCTTGATCTCCTTGGTCCATTCTGGAGGTCACCCTAGACAGTTCTAATTGATGTTGATGGTTTCATGTGTCTCTCTGCCTGAGAGTGTTTTCTGGCCACAGGCCTTTCCTTGGTCTATAGGAGTGAGGGATTAACATCCCATGAGTGACCCTTAAACAATTAGGGAAAGAAATAAATACCAGTATAAAAGCAGAAAGCAATAATATTGGCAACAATTTCTCATGTTGCCTCAAGAACTGTTTCTAAACAAAGATCCTGAATGGAAACCTAGTTTTACATTAGGCAGTGACCATCTGTGTATACTATACAATAATTGCAGACAATAGTGATTATGCCTTCTGGGTTTTCCTGTATAATGACTAGCATACCAAGAGTACATATAATATCTTCCTGAATGAAGGAGAAGAAATTACAAATCTACCAAAATATTCTTATTCTACCATGTTTCCCAGAGACGAAAAGTAGAAGAAAATGAAGCAAGTATTCAAATGTTTATACAATAGTATTTGTCAGACAGATGTATATTGTAATTTCAAAGTATAAAAATATATGTGTGCAAAGTACTAAGCCCTTGACATTAACCAGAAAAAGGTGAGCTATTAATAGATGCTCTGCCAGTTACTATGATCATCTATATAAACAGCTTGGATCCAAAGAAACTTAAGAGGGAAATGATCAACAGAGACAGTAAATAAACACAACTGCCTTGTCCTTCTGGCATACAGTTCTGAAGTGTGTTCTACAGACTCTCAGAAGGTCCTTCAGTGAAATTGAGTGAGCCCCCATTCCCACACCAGAAACCCACTCATGAATCCACCTGATATTGGCTTTTCTTTCGTTGTCTCACTCTCCTAATTGAGCTTGCCAGATACATCACTACACTCAGATTGTCGTCTCAGGTTTGCTTTGGGGAAACCCATTTAAAGATAGCTGGGATTTGGAAGAATAAGCTTTGTAGACATTGAAATTGCCAAGAAATAATCAGACAATCCTCTGTTATACATGATGACGGTATTATTTGCAGCTCTATTTTTTAGAAGCAAAAATCTTGTTTGTGTGTATGTTAGTGGCGGGGGGGACAAACCTCTAATACATAAGCTATTGGAGACTGGTCGAATACAGCATACAACAGTTTTACACTGAAACATGATGTAGCTTTTAATAATGATTATAGCTATAGATACAATATAGCAACAAAAGGATACGTTATGTTGCTTGAAGAATAAAAATCAAGTAACAAAGAAGTGTGTGTGTGTATAACACAAACACAAAATTCTGAAAATTTATATATAGTATATGAATTTACATTTAAATATAAATTTTTATAGGTATAAATTGCATTCCTAGATAATATAAACTTGTTATATCTGGGTAATAGGGCAATGAGTTGTTTTTTTTTTTTTTTGTTTGGGGCATATATATATATACACATACACTTATAGTTTTTATTAAATAAGCATGTATTATTTGTGTCATATAAGTTTAAAAAACAACAATAATAGGTTCTTTTACCCCCAGTCCAGGAAAGGCCCTATACTGTGCCACCTAGAAACTCAGTAATCCCACATATATGTAACATTAGGGGAAATTATAGTAACCATTTTTGTCCCAATTTTCCCTTAATTGAGGAGTTTCCTAGGATGCCATTAGACTTGGAGGGATAAAACCAGGCAAACTGATGTGATCCATCCTACTAGGGAATATCTGTGCTCTTTCCTCACTCCCTCCCAGTAAAGTATACAAATGACAAAATACAATGTCTTAGAGTGCTGGACAGAAAGGCATGATAGATGTGGAAGAGAGAATTATTATTCAGGAAGCATGCTTTTTTTTTTTCTGCAAAGATCCAGGGATGAAATCAACACATTTGGTTGATAATCCCCTTCCCATGTGCATGCTAGTTTGACTTTCATTTTCATCTGCAGGGAGTCTTTAACAGCTGTTACTGTCAGGCCTTGTACTCAGCTTCCAAACCGTAAGAACCACACACAAGGGCAGGAATATACGAAGAATGGAGTTGAAGGGGCTTAAGGAAAAATAGCTCACCAGCATTGTTAGGCAGAAATTCATGACTTCCCCTTCCCTGCTCTCTCAGTCTCTTGCTCTCCTAGTTTCTCTCCCGTGTGTGCCAGTCAGACATGCCAGAATGAACACCACCATGCCTGTTTGGTATGCACACCATGCAGACAGTCCAGACAGGAGCCTCTCACTTCATTGTTCATTAGTGCTCACTGTTAAATAACGTTTAATGTTATCTAAGGAGTTTAATGACACAGTTATTGGAATTATTACAAAGACAAAAGGAAAAAGAAGTCATCTGTCTTATGTTTTCCAGACCTGTCACAAGCCCACTCATCCCAAGACCTGAGACCTTTAGCCACAGAAGCTCTGTACATTTCTGTTTAACTTACTCACATTATATATGCTCAACTTCTGTCCTGAAAGAATTCGAGTTGATTACATCCTCATATAAAGTAGACTCCCCAGACCCCTCTCAAACATACCTGTGGAGATACAACTTTGGATGAGGAAAGTGTAAGGGAAGTCTAGATGCTAAACTTTGCCATGTGTAGAACTCAAAGCAAATCAAAACTACTAGTGCCTGACCCCTATCCCAGAACAATCAAATGAAAATCTGTGATGTGGATACTAGGCATTGATGTGTTTAAATGTTTTACCAGATGATTACAGTGTGCAGTTTATTCCAGTCCCTCCTCATACGTCAATACTTGTTGCATTCATTCATTCACTCATTCATGATTAATTAATTGAGTATCCTCTGTGAGTCCAGCCCTATTCCTTGCTCTATGGAAGACAGCAAAGAAGTGGGAGATATAATTCTGACTCTTAAAGTTATAACCCAGTGGAGGAAACACGATACACACACAGGTGAAGTGCCCCATAAAAGATGAAATTGGTGTTAGTGAGAGTAACCAGAGGATACTTTACATGGCAAGTAATATTTAGCACAGTGAAAATTTATGTCCTAAAGCCAAGAGACCTGGGCCTGAGTCCTGACTCCACCATATCCAGCTCTGTAAACTACTGTGCAAGTAGTTTCTTCTTTAAGGCTTGTTTTTTTTCTCATTTACAAAAAAATAGTCTTTCAAGTTCATAAAGATCACCTTCGATAATATATAGGAACAATCTTTTGTGAACTCTCAAGTCCTGCCAGATGTTTTAATTGTTAGTGAGTGTGTACTTAATATAGGGCCATATTTCCTATAGTATGTTCCTACCTTAGCTTTACAAACTTGTGTTCTAGTTCCTAACTTCAAAACCTAGGCCCTTTTCTTTGTGTATGCTATAGCTGGACTGATCTATTTTCCTAAAACCTGCCATATGTATTCCCATAATCACGTTCTTGCTCATGCCATTTCCTCCTGAAAGTATCTTTGGCCCCCAACTCCCTAATTCCTACTTAACCTTCCCAGCTCAATTTACTGGTTAAATTGTACATCAAGTATTTCCTAACTATGCTAACTCGCACTGTTCTTAATCCCCTGAGAAGTTACAGCCAATATCATACTGCATCATAATATGCCGTGGTTGTTTTATTTTTTCACATTTATGTCTTATTTCACCAACCTATTTATAAGTTTCTTGAAGAACATGTCCCATGCATTGCATGGCTTTGCTCAATTACAAAGACTTGTGCTTAATATAGGTTTAGTACATACTTGGAAGGAAGTGGGGCAGGAAAAAAAGAAGGGAGGCTGGGAGGAAGAGAGGGAGAGAGAGAGAAAGGTAGGAAGAAAGGGAGGGAGGGAATGTATGCTACCATTTTTGTGTATAGTGTGCTAGAAGATTCAATTATGGTAGTTGATAACGGTGTTCAGATCTTCTCTAGCCTTACTGATTTTCTTTTTACTTGATCTATAAATTGCCAAGTGAGGAGTCTAAAAATCTCCAATTATAATTATGCAAATCTCAAGTTTTCCAACCACATTTAGGAGCGTTAGATTTTCCTCTTTAGTTGACTCTTTTATCATTGTAAAATATCTCCTTTTGTCTTCAATAGCATTTCTTTCCCTCAAATCTATTTTGTCTTTTATTCACATAGCCATTGCAGTTGCCCATGATTCTAGTTTGTTTGGTATATGTTTTCTATTTTTTTCCTTTTACCCTACCATTACTCTTATACTTAAAGGGTGTTTCTTACAGGCAGGACTTAGTTAAGTTTTGCTTTTTCGTATAATCAATCAAGTTCTGTCTTTCCCCTGGAGTATTTCATTTAATGTACTTATTGACTTATTTAACTCCATTAGATTGCTATTTGTTTTCTATTTATTCTTTTTTTCCTATTCTTTTTCTTTCTTTTCATATCTTCTTTGGAGTTTTAAAATATTTTTTAGTGTTTCCTATTATCTTATTGACTGATTACCTTTTTGGAAATAGCAATTGTTATACAGTTTACATTATACATGGTTATTAAATCACAATCTACATTTGAATAATATGTAAGTTTCCATAAAAGATTTTCTAAAGAGTACCTCTGTGTCTTCATCTCTTCTTTGTGCTATGATTGTCATATATTTTACTCATGCATATGATATAAGCCTCACATACATTCTTATTATTTTTGCTTTAAATAGGCAATTTTCTTTTAAGAAAGTTTAAAAATAAAAAATATATAATTTCTCATATATTTACCATTTCCAGTACTCCTCCTTCCTTTGTGTAGATCTAAGTTTTCATTATCATTTTTTGAAGGATATATTCACTGATTTAAAATTTTTAGGTTGAGAGGTTAACTTCTTGAGTCTTTGTCTTTGTTATCATTTTTTTTAGCACTTTTAAAGATGTTTATACATTATTTTTTGACTTCCATTATTTCTGAGGAGAAGCTTTCAGTGTATTGTTGTTAGTTTAATTTTTCTGCATTTACTGTGTCTTTCCTTCCCTTAGGTGCTTCTTAGGTTTCTCTTTATTGTTGGTTTTCAGTAATTTGGCTATGATGTCCTGCAGTGTGGTTTCTTTGTGCCTGTCCTGCTTGAGTTTTGTTGGGTTTCTTATAACTGTAGATCTATAGTTTTCATCAAATTTAGAAAAAATTGGAACTTATATTCAAATACATTTTTCCCTCTCTCTTCTTCTGCAATTCCAATTATATACATTAGACTGTTTGATATTTTTTAACAATAGCTGTTCTTTTTTCTTATTCTTTTTGCTTTGTATGCTTCAATTTAGAAAACTTCTCTTACTAGATTTTTAAGATGGATATTTTTTCCTGCAATGAAAAATCTGTAGTTACTCCCTTTCAGAAAATCTTTTTACCTTAGATACTGTATTATCCAGCTCTAGAAATTCTATTTGGATCATTTTTAACTTTCATTTCCATCCTTATTTTGTTTTCTTTTTTAAAAAATCCCTGAACATATTTATAACAGTTGTTTTTCTGCTCTTTCTATTACTTCTATTCCTTAATTTGTCTCTATTGTGGGTCACATTTCCTGTCTTTTTCTGTGGGTGTGTCTGGCAATTTTTTACTAGATGTTTGACATTGTAAATATTATATTTTTGAATACTGGATTTTGTAGCCTTTCTTTAGAGAATGTTGAGTTTTGTTTTGGTAGGTAGTTAAGAATATACGAGATACTCTTGATCCTTTTAAGATAAGTCTTTAAGACTTGTTAAGATGTGTTTAGAGTAGCTTTCACTCTATGTTTATTTTATCTCAACTGTTAACCTATCCCACTTGTCTCTAATCTGGCTGATTGGAACTTGAAAATATCCTAGACTTGTCTCTGGGAATTGTTCAGCTTACAGCTTCTCATTAGTTGTTTTTTCATGATGGCTGTTCTTTGCTTAGTCTTGTGAAATCTTTCCCAGCATGTGAACAATTTAATATTCATCAACTGACTCAAAAGAGCTCCCATGCTGGTTTCTGGAATTCTTTCTTTGGTTAGGTCCAAAATATTTAAGCTTCCTCATCCTCTCTAAACTCTGCTATATCTTCAACTCAGCAAGAATACTATGCTCCAAAAATTGCCTTTATGCAGAAAAATTAGTGCGATTTTTGGGCTCACTTAATTTGTTTCCCTTCCCTCAGGGATCATAGTCTTGAACTGCTTTTCATCTAATGTTTGAAAACAGTTTTTTTGTATATTTTATTGAGTTTTCTAGATTTTTTTATTGTTTTGTTTTTCGCCCAGAGGGCAAGCCCAGTATTAATAACTGTACCATGGCTGAAAATAAAAGTCATCTCACTTGGTCTTTAAATCCTTCACCCTTCTGATATTATCCATAGTCTCACAGCATCTGTTACTTCTTTTGTGAAAATCTTTGTAATTGCTTCCCCAAGTGTACCAGGAAAGGAGATTATGTGGGGTGAACAGGTATGTCTAAGAAGTGGGGGGAAGGGAGGGAGAGAGAGAAATTAGACACATTTGTATAAAAGAGATTGGTAACTGTTTAATTCCAAGAATTAGAAAATAGATATCCATGACCTTTAGGAATCCAGATAACATCTGCATGTGGGAAGAGGCTAGTCAGCTGTGAGTTAAATACCATAAAGCTAGGAAAAAGCTGTCTTAGTGATGTTGTCAGCTTCTGAGACTTTCGGGCACATCTTGCCCCATGAATTCAGGGACCTAGAATACTCTGACTCTTCTCATCTTTCTGGCTCAAATTCTGTTATCTAGTAAGCGTGAAATAAATTCCCTATGAGATGTAAATGGCTCATAAAACTCAATATGCTATTGTACTGAAAATTTTAGAAAATCCAAAACTTCAAATTGAAAGAAATAATCACTAATTGTGGGAACTTAGGCCTCAGCCAAGGGTATGGGAAAGAAATATGGAGAGACTGGGTCCCTCCCAGCACCCCTTACATAAGCCCCTACAGTTTCTACATCAGGCTAGAGTGGAAAAAGAACAATAAAAATCATAGCATTTTAACAAAGGTCTAAGAGGAAAGGAAGAACGCCCACTATTTCACCTCTTCAATAACCCCACAGTCATTGCAAAGCTTGGCTCTAGCCTTGCAATAACCTCCACCCCTCCTTCCTCCACCCATTAGCTGGAGCCAGTGAATTATGGTGAATGGCAGGAGCCCTCCAGCCTCTAGGGGGGAAATGACTTTAATCTCATCAGAGCCCCAGAGAAGGGACTATTAAAAGAGTTAATGGAACAAACTTCTGAATAGATAGGTCAGGCCACGACAAACCAAAGTCATTTTTTGATTTAAGGAGGAAAAAAGAAAAAGAAAGCTGGTGATATGGACCCTGTGGCTCTCATGGCTATAAGGCCCCCATCAAATCAATTATAAATGCAGTAGAGTCCTAATAATTTAATGAAGGACTCCAGAGGTGATTTGGTGAATCTGGTCACAAAGGTGAAAGAGGGAAGAGGTACAGTTCACTGTGAGGAGTGTTCTTCCCATGTTGTTTCCTGAATCATAATTGGGAGGAAATGAGGGATTAATCTATTTTAAAATGTTGACATCAGAACACAGGTTGATGGAGTGTCAAAAGAACACAGTTGGAAAGTTTTTCTTAAATATGCAAATATACATATGATAAAGTCGGACCGTGGTTTAGCGAACAAAATACCTGCAGTTAGCAAGAAGTGACAGAAGACTAAAAGTAAAACATTAGAGTCCAGTGGGCAATGAAAATATGCCCACAAAGTGAATTGTCCCAGTTACTCCAGGAGAGAAAGTTAAATTATCATATTATGATGTTTAGATTTGCCAAACTGTCTTGGACATTTGTATATTTAATCTACAGTCAGCAGAGATAAAAGAGGGTACAAGTTACTTTGGCTATGTTTATTCTGAAAAGGTATATCAAAGAATTCATGATTTGGTAACAAAAATGTGGCAATAAAGCTAATTTTCTTTTAAAAAGATCCCAAATGTAGATTGTCAAAAACATTTTGGAAATAATGGTATATGTAGCCACACGTCTCTGAGTGCCACTGAGATAGTTAATTGGGCTAAGGTATTCTATCTCAGCTACCTCTATGCACCCCTATGGGTGAGAAACTGCACCTTTGGAAGCCCTTGAAGGATCCTTGTTGAAGGAGTTGGTATACAAAGCCCTTTTGTTGAGTGAGTAATGTGTTCTTATTCCAGAGAGATGGAAAACCACTGAGACCTAGACTTCTGACATTCTTAAAAATTACTGGGCTAATATCAAAATATTGCAAGTTAATACCTGCAATTCAAAGTCAGCTCCAACTAGTGTGATTGCCTTAAATGAGGTCAGAAGGTGAGATTAAATGCCACATGCTGAGTATGGAAGATATACCAGGTATCAAGCACTGTCTATACTTCATCTATAAGAGGGATTTTTGTTTTGGAATATCTGGCTTTTATTTCTCCTTTCCAATAGTATCCCATTTTTCTTTATTGGAATACCTCTTCCTCACTGAATATAGAACTATGGGGAAACTGTAATCAGAGTTGCCTTTTACTTTTCTAATCAACGAGTGGCATCATGACATGATCTAGGCCAATTATATGTTTCCTCTCTGATGTTTCAAACATGGTCAGAGAGTCAAAGAGGCTGAGAGTGGTGGGGTTGTATTCCATTTGACCGAGTATGATCGGACCAACGTTTCTGTTACATTATTACTGGAACCTTTTCTGATTCTGAGCCTCCAAACAGCTTTGGTTCAGCCCCATTCTGACACCTGATTCTTCAGTATCTTGTGAATTTTTTAAAGCCCCAATGTCTTTCCAATAAATTACCTTTTGCCTAGTTTAACCTCAACTTTTTTCTCAAAATTACAGAGTCCTTAATGATATACAACCTCAATTAACCACTAATACAATTCTAAGATGTTAACTGTTGTAACCATTTTTCAGAGGAGAAAAGTGTAGCCAAGAAAGGTTAAATGATATACTCACAGTCACACAGCTCAGGTGGGTGTGACCCTGAGTTTCACATTTCTAACCTACAATATCCCGATTCCTATCTTTAATTCTCAAACCACTTTTTCAAAGATCATTGATGTTCCACATGCTGATCCAAGGATTTTCATTGCTAAAATTGAATAATGGCAGTCTTGCCAATTTAAAGGAAACAATAACTTAATGGATAGAATGTTTTCAATTTAAAATTTTCCTCCCATAAATTTTTCTAAAACCTTTGGTGGTTTCTATTGCTTGTCTGTGAGGCAGACAGCAAAACAAATGAACAAGCAGCAAATGAATATTAATGGCAAAACTCAGAAACAACAGATCGTGCTTCTCTCAAAAGCTTGGTTTTTTTTTTTTATTTTTTATTTTTTGCATGCACATGGATTGTGATTTTATGTTGCATACCTATAATATAGTTATTTTCTGCTAGTAAAATTGTTCCTAGTTCAAATGCTGGAATTAAACACATCCATATTTCACAGCATTACGCAAAGAACACTATGATTTTCAAGCTGTCTACCATCTCACAAAGTTTAAGAAAAATTGCCCAAAATAAGCCTAAGACAATAGCAGCCAAACATTTTGGATGATATTGTTTATATCACCTTTAGGGAACTCAGTCCTTTATCTAAATCCAAAGCCATCAGATTTTGAGGATAAGGACCTTGGCACTTGCTGGATGCTGCAAGAATAATGTCATTTGTTAGCCTAACTGCAAGACCCAGAATCAGTTTAAGGGGCTTGAAATCTCATTTTAATTCTTGGCCTGGACACCAAACAAAATGCCTTGGGCCTTGAAAAAGGCCAGGGTATGGTATATTTATTGGCTGTGACTACAAATCTGGTTAACTTGATGGGGATTTATAGAAAAAGGATAAAGCAATGCCAAATTTTGCTGTTGGCCATAGATGCATCAGGTTAATAAGACAAAGGCTAGTAGCCTGGTCTTCAGTCAGAATAGTGGTCCATGCGGACTATACAGAGGTTGAGGATTCATATAATGAGAATGGAAATTGGACTCCTGAACCTTTTTCCCAGCTTCTCCTGTAGTAAGATCAGCTATTTAAATACATATATTTAAAACTTGCTTTGGGCCAGGAGTGGTGGAAGGGGTAAAGCATATGCCAGTGATCCTGCACATTCAGAACTTATTTCCTAGCAAAAGAAACTTTCTGAATTGCCAAAAGATGAACTATTTATTACCCTCCCTATCCTCAATATAACTTTTACTATCTTCCATTGTGCTAGTGTGCTTTCTTTAGCACACTGGATACAGTAATGTAAACACTGCATTCGTCTGCTATGTGTTCATTTGAGTCAACTCTGCACTGGGATATCCTTTCCAATGTCTGTACAGGCAGTCTCACACTGCAGTCTCCCAGATTGTAACAGATTGGCTCTCATCAATTTAGATGAAGAACACTTTCAAATAAGTATCTAGGCAGTGAGGCCTCTGGGAGGAGCCCAGGTATCATGCTCCCTCCATGAGACATTCCTTTAAAGAGGCAAAGCTGGTTCACATCTTTCCTTTCATGATGCTGTATTGATTTCCATATGGTTTGAATGTTCCTCAATTTCCCAGGCTTATACCACCCACAGAGTTTATAATCTACTTCCTTCACATCTAGCGACGGCAGGGGAGCCCTTCCATCCCTCATTGCTGATCTTTATTACCACACGTCACCAGGCAGTGCACTGGGCTCATTTTGTTTACTTCCACCAGCCATTTATATTGAGATATAATCCCAGATCTTCCAAAGAGGAGCGCTTTATGTCCCAAGTGAGTGATTCACACTCAACACTATGTTGACACATTCTATGGGATGTAAAAGTCCCTGTTCCAATGATTTCGGCTCTATCAGCATAATTTTCTTCCACATGGTACAGGTAAATCATGGTTAAATATTGAATCATTTATCAACCAGTGCTTTGTAAGCCAGATCTCATAAAATCTCAGGAATAGGTTGTGCTAACAAAGCAGCTAGCAACCAACTATGATTATCAAAATTTTCCTTCCACAGTCTGTTCCTCATTTAGAGAGAAAGTGCTGAGGAAATTAAAAATTAGTAAGCTTTACCCCTTTATTGGTAACAATATAAAAAGTATTGTGATTTTCTTTAAAATAAAAAATCTTATGTGGGGACTATATAGTAAAGGAGGAAATTTGAAATCTCCGGCTCTTCTAGAAGATGGATTATAGTTCTCTGTGAAACCACAGTATTTCAGAAAGTACATACCTATCTTGAGTTTCCCAGTGCCTAGGCTTAAATCCACAGGGACAGCACACTGAATGAGAAAACTTTATGATTAGATGGAGGGGTTCAGTGACAACCAGGGAAGTCAACCTTTAAATAGTCTAGTAGGGGAAAATAGTGTCTGGGTAAAGATGTTCCAAAGACAAATCTCTCCACAATCAAACCTCATTTACCTTAAAAATGGTGTCACCAATTGCTTTGCTGGGAAATGAGATGAAATCAAGAAAGCATTTTCCAAAAGCCTTCAGTCTGACTTGTTCATTGCTTGGTTCTGTCTCTTTACAAAGAGGGGCAAACAGAGACAGCAGTTCAAGAGCAAAGGAGCTATTGGTTTCCTACAACCAGGCTCCTCTGTTGATATTTCAGTGCCACACACCTGATTATGAAAAGGAAGATCATCAACTTCAATCTATAAAGGGCATAGAAAATGATGAGGAGAGACGACCTCAGGTGGAAATTGAAAAGAGCCAGGATATGTAAATGATTTGATACGATTTTAAAAGATGAAATTAAGGAACTTTAATTCCTCTCACTCTGAACATTCCTCTTCTCTTAGATGTGACAAATTAAATATTGTTGCTGCAAAACAGGTTTTTTTCTATTTTAAAACATTGAGGTCATTGTTATTTCAGTGAATGGTGACCCAAGAAACAAAGTTGAATAAACAACCCTCTCATTTAGAATGCAGAATGAGAACTGGCACCTCCTTGACTTTGGGAGATTGTTTTAGAAAGAATGACCTAGCTATACACCCGTAACATAAAATTTTTGCTCTTAGGCTGTCCAAGGGCAGGAAAGCAAACCCTAAGTTCTTTCCAACTGTAAAACAAGCTCCAGGTAAACTAGGAGGTAGAGGTCTACTTGTCATGAGAGAAAGTCAACTACAGGCAGGATAGACCAACGGAAGTTATATGGGAATACAAGGAGACCCAGAAGGTCAAGGTCAGGCCAGAGGCCACACATGGGAGCCCAGCCAAGAATCTGTTATCTTTGACAAGTTAAACAGAGATGGGAGTCTAGAAAGTATGTTCCCCAAAGGGATAATTAATTTGAGGCACAGAAAGAGAAAATAAGTAGGAATAAAACACCAGGGTATTTCTCTTAGCAAGGATAGGAGAAGCAAATCACAAAGTTCCCAGCAGGCTGGAAATCTGCATTTGGGAGGAGCAAGAAGATACCGTGAAAGGCAAGAAACTGCCTCTGGGGAGCCCGACCCACCAGTTAGTTTGGTGGTATGCAGCTTTAGCCTATGTTCTTGGGAACAAGGAGAACCCAACGACTGGGTTCTTGGCATACCGGAAGTCACCTAATGCCCACCTACCATGAGCAACCAAGAAAAGGTACCTCGTGCCACCGCCTAAAGCCAGAATTTGTGCCAGATTCTAAGGCAACCTAGAACCTACAGGGAAAAATTACTAAGGGAAGGATTAGTAATCAGGGTTAAAGAGATAAGGTTTTGGAAATCTAGCAGGCCTGACATTTACCTAGGTCAGGAACCAGGCAGAACCAGGGGAAAGAGTGCTGGCATCAGCATCGTAAGCCTTTGTAGAAATGTCAGCTCTCCCCCTGGCTGGCCAGTATGCTCAGCAGTTAGGAGTGCAGGATCTGAAACTTCAGTATATTGATTTGAATACAGCTCTGTTGTACGGGGCAAATTTCATAATCTCTTGTTTCCTAATCTCTAAAATGGACACTAATTGTCGTACTTTTCTCACCAGCCGTTAGGAGGATTAAATGAGTCCATGCATGCAAACACATAGACCTGTGTCGGAACCTACTAAGCACACAATAAACATTAACCTTTATTTTTAGGAGGCATTGGGAAAGGTACTTACTTAGTCTCTTTGAATTTCTGTTTTCTCATCTGCATATAGGCACAATCACACCTATGTCACAGAGTGGTTAAAAACACTTAAATGAGGTAAGATACAGAGAAAGTATATAATGTTTGGCAGAGAATAGGTGTGTCAGTTAGGAATGCTTTTGTATCCTAGTAATAGAAAATCCTATTAACAATAGCGTCAACATCTATGGGGTTTATTTTTCTCACCAAGCAAACACTCCAGCATTTGGATGTTGTTTGCATTTAGTCATAGACTTCACGATGTCTGAGCTCCCAGGCAGCATCTCTGAGATTACTTAGACTGTCATAATCCTTGTATGAAACAGAAAGGGAAAGAGGGGATGCTGTGAGCTACATGCTAAGCAAAAATATCTGCATAGATAGGGCAACCAGATAAAATACAAGACATGCAGTTAAATCTGAGTTTCAGATAAACAGTGAATACGTTTTTAAGGTAAGTGTTTCCTAAGCAATATTTGGGATGTAGTCATACTTAATATTTATGGCTTATCAACATTCAAATGTAACTAGGTGTACTATACTTTATCTGCTGAATCTGACAGCCCTATGCAGGGAGATCCTAGCAGATTGCTCCTTAAGCCTCATTGGCCAGACTCTGTCACACTGTAACCTTTGGCTACAAATGAGGTTGGAAAAGTATATGATTTTTTTCAGCTTTTATAGTTGGCAAAGAACAAAGGGAGTGGGCAGTAATGGTGCCTACCTTAGTAGACACTCAATAAATCTTCATTTTATTCATTTCCTCCACTGTCCCTCTTCTCAAGGGCCTGGCTGTCCTTTTATATGGAGGAAAGTACATGTAAACCTTACCACCTTAAAGTCTTACATAGGTAGTGTCGACATATGAAATTAACAATTTTCGTATTTTAGAAAAGAAAGCTGAAGCTTAATCGGCGAATCCAGGGGTTGACTACGTAAAACATCTGCGGGCTTATTTTGAGCCATTTGATTATATCTGTGCTAACAGCCCTCCCTGGCCTATAGGGCAGTTTCATTTCCTTATTTGAAAGCAGAATTGAGACTAAAGTGAGGCAAGTGAGGTGCCTAGGGAGCAAAAGGCAAGGAGGCACTCTCCCTCCCTACCTCACTCACTCTTACGGGATCTCCTTAAATTACGCACCCTAAACATGTTCCATGTCTCATCCTAGTCCCAGCCCTGTGCAGAAGTTGGAAATTCCTTTTCCTAAGCCAAAGAAGGAGCCACTAATGGTTGTTAGTTCCCAACCCCCAAATGTAGTCACAAATGAGGAGTCCTAGACCATTTGGGCTATTTCAGTGGAAGCAGCTTTGGATGACTTATTTGACCTAATTTAGCTTAGTGAAGTTAGGAGCACCTTCATGCATTCCAGACATACTCTTCACTCCTATTCTTTCTTCAGTGCACAGGAATATACACGGCTTTAACTCTTCAGAAGATAACTCTGTGTCAGAGTATATTAGAAGCCATCAAAACACTATAACCTGGCTGTAACATCCCTTCAATTATAGACAGCCTCTTGCTTTCTACCAGACAAGGGTACAGGCTCAAGTTTCTGATATGACTTGACTCAATTTTCTTTATCTGTCTTAAGGCATTATAAAATTATTACATTTTTCTAAAAAAAAAAAAAAAAACTCCTTGTATTTCCTTTCTCTTTTCCCAACCTCCATTTTCCTTTTTTAAATTATTACCAAAAAGGAGGTGACAGGATTAATTGATAGCGTATCTCCCACCCCACCCTAAATCAGGGGAGAAATTTGGAAATCAAATGTTATTTGGGATAGTACCATCCATCACAGGTGACTTAGACAGAGACATTCTTAGCTAATATAGATACCATATAAAATGACAGTAAGTCTAAGAAAGAGGCAGTATGCTACTTCAGCAAAATACAGATGGGGTTTATAATTTTACATAGAACAAAATTATCTCAATAGAAGGAATGTATGCATTTTACGTGAGGTGAGACTGTGTGTCTTTAGAAGAAATTTTAGAAGAAAATTTACACCCACTGTGATAAAAGTGTGGCTTTATTATGGAGAAATCTCACCAGAGTTATTTCTGGTGGAGAACCAAACTTAGGTTGAAAGAAACGCCAATATATCTCATCAGAAGAAAGCTCACTCACTTTCCCCCTTCCTTTTGGATGCCAGAAAGAGCCCAGGAAGAAAACAATCACAGCTCCCACCACTAACACCACGGTGAGGGTTACAGCCGTTGAATATTAGTAAAGACCTCCAGAAGGGTTTATTAGAAGAACGCAAGTAGGACTGGGAGAGGTTGGCAGTTACAAAAGAAAGGCTTGTCCACCTGGGACACCTCCCAAAGGCCTGGCCTACAAGGTTCTTTGTATGGCACGAGGGAAGTGGTTAGTTGAATTCAGTGACAGCTGACGATCCTCCAACTCAACTTCCTTGGAACGATTAATTAAACCTTTCATGATTAGGTCAGTTTACACCCTAACTGGAGTCTGCACGTATTTGATTTTTGTGTGATGTCTAAGTGATACTCAATAAGAAGCAGATTCTGTTTCCTTGTCATCATGCCTGCCCTTCTGAAACAATGACAAGTAGGTGACTTTCCAGTGTGATAAACTATGGGCTGGTTTCCCTGGCCTCCCCTCTAGCTTATACCTTCTCTAAAACAGAACAAGAGTCATCCTTGTTCAAAAAAGAAGGAAGGAGCCCGGCTACATGAATTATTCTGTTACGTGAGACTTGGAGGAAAAAGAGAGACTTTAGCATGGTAGCAGAATGGGAAAAATACCCTGAAGGCCCTCAGATCCAAAACAGGGAACATAGTCTAACAGCTGTTATAAGGTCAACTTTGATTGAGAGGCAGCAAAATAAGTGCCTCAGAAAAAGCAAACCTACACTTTGTTATTTGAGATCAAATGTTTTTGCCTTCCCTCTTTCAACATCATCTCTTTCTATCTTCTCAGCGAATAAACTAATGTGTGGAAGAGAAATAGATTTGCAAACAAACCATCTTTCTATTTGGATACATGGTCATAATAGGAAAGGTTTTGTTCTTCCACCAAAAATCTTGCACAGAAAATGCATACAAATGATTGCAGCTGTCACTATCACAACTTAGAGAAAATGCAGATGGTATAAAATAATATTCACAAATGGCTAATAGAATTTTAATAGCTACAAGAAAGAAGAGAAAATGAAGGCACTGAATCTACTTGGGATGTGAAGAGAATGAGATGGTCCCAGAAAGTGTTTAAAGGCAGAGCAATCCTTGATTTTCGTGATGTTCAGAAGTGGCACTTCCTGGTACACTGATTTATGTGAAGATTAGGCAGCAATCATAGTCTCTAGACTAGCCTGGAAGGCATGTGCATAAAGTATGATATTTACAATATGCAAATGTCATATATGATGAATGAAATGCTCAGTATGTCTCGAGGACACCCAGATGCTAACCAGCCACTGCTTCTATGCTGCAAATGGGGATGGAATGTGGAGTGAAGGTATCTTTCTGTAGCTAATTGATTTTTTAAAAAAAATTATTAAAATAACATGGTTTCTGAGTCTAGATATCAGTCCTAAAGTATAAGTCATTCTAGCCATGTTACCTTTCTATGACTCCAGATATGTCTTCATGATAATAACTGTCAGAACTGGGGTTTAAGCAATAGGAAGCTGGGTTAACCTAGGTAATTACAGCACATGTAAGGCAAAGCCACAAGGGCACATGAAGCTTGTACGAAAGAGTGGATACCAAGAGCTCAGTCCAAACAGCATGATTGAAACTTGGAAACTATTCTGCAGGAGATAGAATGGATAGGTCACAAGTGTCCTGAGCCAAAGTTCCCAATTGAGTCCAAGACTTAGGATGGCTCTTAAGGAGAAATGAGGACAGTAAAACATAGAGGTCCCATAAGGAAAAAGAGATCAACATCTAGATGGTTTGGTGGTAAGTACCAAAAGAAGACAGGTCCAAGAGCAATAGTCCATTTAGAGTCCAGGCAGAGATTACATCACTGGGGAAGGAACATGGCAATCTAGTCAATGCCGACATTGGAATTCAAAGCAAGACCTGGGAATTCAAAATAAGACCAGGGCTGAACTGAGGGTAGCCTATAGAGCTAGGGATTTTTTTCTTTTCCTCTACTAGAATGGGTCCTAGGGTCTTCAGAATCTGAGAATAGGCTGGTTCCAACTGTCCAAAAGAAAGAGACATGTACCGATTCTGGCTGATCATCTACCTAGCACGCATGCCTGACACCTTCTGGAGGCTCAAAATGCTTTGCTGAATTGCATATCTGAGTTCTTGTGGGTGCAAGTGTGTTTCCTCTTACCAACTGTTGCCATATCTTTTCTGTCCCTTCTTCACTAAAACCAGTGTTTAATTCTAGGAGACTGCCTGAAACTGAATGCAGAAGTGATGGTAAGCTGGGATGTTTCTGAAGTTTGAAGATAACTAAGGGAATTTCTATAGAGCAGTGGTGAAATCCCAAAGGGATCAGAGCCAGTAAGCACGGTGGCAGGGAGGACGCTAGGGCTGCACTGTCTAATGTGGCAGTCACTAGCAACATGTGGCTATTGAACATTCACAATGTGACTAGTCCAAATGCAGGTGTGCTGTAAGTATGCAATACACATGATTTCAAAGACTCAGTACAAAAAAAATGTAAAATACTTTAATTATTTTTATAATGATTGTAAATTGAAATGATAATATTTTGGATATATGTAGTTAAATAAAATACAGTATTCAAATTACTCTCACCTGTTTCTTCTTTCCTTTATTAATGAAACCACTAGAAAATTTAATCACACATGTGGCTTATCTTCCATTTCTATTGGACTCTGCTGCTCTAAAGAGAAAATCAGAATTGGGTGATCTATGTTGTTGCTCCTCCAAGAATGGGCTACGGACCAAAATCAATCCACACACAATTAGTAGTTGAAGAGGAGATAAGCACAGAAATTGAGAGAAAGGATCTAGAAACTTTTATATTGGTTTGACATTGCCATGACATCCAAGTGTGTGGTATTTTATTTTTTTCACAAATATCAGGTTATGACAAATTGGGAGAAAACCTGTTTTTTTCACCAGAGAGAGCTGGAGGAAGATCGAGGATTTATCGCAAGTTGGCCTCCATGGGTCAGAGGAAGCTGTCACGTGCTTTCAAAGCTCAAGGATCTTGGAAGCAGCTGCCAGAGGTCTGCTAAGTATTCTCCCACTTGGCTAAGTGTTCTCCCTGGGAGAATAGGGAAGCCACACAAAGGAGAAAAGAGGGGACAGCTTCCCACCGTTTTCAGAGGTTCTCAGAGATGAGTCTCTGTATGGAGTGTTAAGATTATTTCTGGTCTAGGGAAGCTGGAAAAGCATGGTTAGTGAGGTTGAGAGGTGTCAAACTAGGAGGATAGAGGATCCAGATGGCTCTAAACAAGTGAACATCTGCTTTTCAAGGCAGGATTTAAAAATTTCACCCTTCATAGGCCTAGGGTGGATGTATTTAGTCATTTCTTCATCAATTCAATTAACATTTATTGAGTAATTATTATATCCCAGAGGCTCTGCTAAGTGTTGGAACTAAAAGAATCAGCAAGATATCATAGCTGCCCACAAAGAGCACACAATGTAGCAGGGAGCAGAGACACACACTTTGTATGACAACACGTGGTTTATGGGCCTGGCAAAACTGCAAGTAGGATGTGGCTACCATTAGCCAAAGGACTAAAGGAGACCTCTGCTGGATTTTAGGAGAAGGGTAGATAATGCCGCTCTCATAGGCAGCTCCTGGTAGGAAAAAGCAGCAAGGAATTCAAGGAAAAGATGAATGGTTTCAGATTCAGATACAACTAGGTTTGAATCCTGGTTTCTTTGCTGGTGGTCATGTGGCCTTGGACCTCAGTTCCCCTTCCTCTAAAGTCAAGATAGATGCATCTGCTAAAGGGATGTTGCACATATTAAATTAATTAATGTAAGTCCAGCACCAGGTATATCCTAAGTGCTCACTAATAGTAAATGAATGAATACTCTTTATATTCAACATTACTTGGGGCAAGATTTTTCTCAGAGTTTCCTATAAGGTTGAAACCATAGGTAGGGCTGAGTGGGCTTTGCTCTGAAAATTGAAGAATTATGCAGAGTCAGTTTCTAGACAAACCATTGAAGAAACAGTGAGCTAACACACTTTCAGGCTAGACTGAACAGAAAGTTATTTCAGCTGGATGTCAGATAGATAAAAGGGAGTATACTCAGTCACTGAGGGTCTTGCATTGGTGGTGACGGGCTTAGAACATGCTACCCCAAAATATGACATCTTGGTCTATTGAGTATTTGAAGCTAAAGGAATTTAAGAAAACTAAAGAAGCAGGAAGGAAGTTCTCACTGACATTTTCTCCATCTCTCCCCTGAAGCAGGTCATAAGGCCACCATGTGAGAGGTGCCCTCTTTACACAAAGAGGAAAGGAACAGGCTTATCTCTGAAGACAAGTGTCACAGAGAAGAATCTGAACAAACAGTCCTTGCAAACTTCCCCCCATTTTATTATCATTAGATCATACTCTTTGTACAATCATATTTCTCCATGATTATCCACTCTTCATCAAACCTAGCATAAAAATACACAAGATTCACCATTTCTTCAGGACTTTGTTTCATACACAGACTCCCATGTCATGTAAAACTTATATTAAATAAATGAGCATGCTTTTCTCCTGTTAATTTGTCTTTGTGAGCTTTACTTTCAAACCCAGCCAGGAACCCTAAAAGGATTAGAGGAAAACCTTTTCCTACTCTACAGGGTCCATGAGAAGTTATGAGTCCCTTCTCATGGCCAGGTCATCAGCATGTTAGAGAATTACATATGAATTGCAAAAACTAGTGTGTATTATAACCCACATGGTAGATAAAATGAGTTAATGAATATGCAAGTGCTCAGGAAGTGAAAAAGGACTAGTCAATGAAGGTGTTATTATTATTAATAAGTACTGTAGTCTAGAAGGCTTGTTCTGGGAAAAGCAGACAGCACGTAAGTCCCAAAGAGTTTAGTTTACACAGAGCCTAAAATATGGTGGTTTCTCCTTGAAGAAGCTGACATCTGATTAGTTGTGGAACCCTGTGCCCTAGCTCTGGGAGCCAATCCAGGTCCAGAGTGGACAGGTGCCAGTTTTGGCAGAAGAGCCAGCTAATTCAATGTAACATCAGTCATTACGCGGCACAGACAGAAGGTGGGAGAGATGACAGGTTCCTCTGCATCAACAGCTCTTGCTTAAACACAAACAAAATGAAATGCCTTGGCATTTTTCTTGCAGCGCTGTACAGTTAGCTGGGGGAACCATCTTCAATCCCATTGACAATGTCTTTAAAAAAAACACTATCCTGGATCACCACATCTTTATGCAAATGTGGTGACAGTCTCCAGAGCTCTAATTGATGTGTATTCCGTAATGTGTGTGTGTTTGAGTGTGTGTCTGTGTATATGAAATAGCATTCTAACCAAAAAGGTTTTATCTTTTTAAATATATCACACAGTTACTGTTATTAACTGGACTTAAAGAAATTAAGATGAGAAAACTATATTTATGACTCTGTTCCGTCACCAGAAAGCTAAAAGCAGAAGGATGCCTCTTTGCAGCTGCATATTAACATACTCAGTATTACCTGATTCAACTCTGTTGACTGATAATGATACATACCAAATAAAAGGTTTTTTTAAAAAGAACTTCTCAAATGGTTCATTTGATCAGCCACAAATTTGATTAACTCTTGATTTTCTTACTAAATTAACTGAATTCACATAACAGTAGTAGAACCATGTGTGTGTGTGGACTCATCCTTGCTGTTGTGAGTATAGAAGTGTCTATACGTGTAAGAGAAATGGACAAGATTGCACTGGTATTCTGGCAGACACTGGGCTTTGTTATTTGGATGTTGAAAATGATATCCAAAAGAGAAAAGTGCAGAGTATAAAGATTTTTTTTTAATGAAAAAAGAATCAGATATACGCACTGCAAAGCGTTTTCTGGGAAAATTCTATAATTGTTCTTTTGGAATAAGCTTTGGGTGACTGATATGAATGTAACGCAGACCAGCTATATGCTGGACAGCTGCATACCAGGGGAGCACATCTGGGAGAACTAGGTTAGGTGGGAAGAGAACTGGGTTTTAAATTTTCTTGTAATTTATTTATTTACTTACTTATTTGAGGAGCTCTAAATGGGCCCCCAGCATCCACATTTTTAAGAAGCTCCCTTGCTGATTCTAATGCAAACCAAAGGTAGAGATTCTCACACACAAATACACACACAATGCGCTTACCTCCACCATTATAAAAAATAATATAATTGCAGTAGATAAAAATGTAGAGAATAATTATAAAAGACAATAATTACCCAAAATTCTACTATCTTAACCCAACCTCTTGTAGTATTTTGGGATATTAACTTACAGATACTTTTCCCCTTATGTACATGGATAGCTGTGATTTTATAAACAAAGTTATAACCGTGTGGTTACTCTCTACTAGATTTTAAATGAAACTCAAGGTGGAGTTTCTAGTGACTTCCTTTGTGAGCCTCTTCCCTGTTTAATATAACTGCCTATCAGAAGCATCTGTCTTTTCTCTTGACACCGTGGCCAAATCACACTCTGGATTAAGTCTGGGATTAAATTCAGGGGCCCTGACTACCTTTGTATTAATTCAGTTCTTCTCGTGGTGAGTGCCATACTTTAGTCAGAAAGGCTTGAACTTAAAGTAGCAACATGGGGGAGGGGGTGGAGATCTTAGCCTGCATTTATCCATATTTTCCACTGCAATTTCTATGTTTATATATAGGAGGAGATATCAAAGCACTGCTCGGAATCTCTCGCCTCCCAGGAGTTCATGAATCTCTCCCTTTCACTTACACTGCAGGGATATTAAACACATTATTCTGTTTTGATTGCCAGTAAAATTAAATTCCATCTTTCCATCTGCGGCACCATGCAGGGACCACTGTCTTACGGAAGAGGGGAGAGTGGCAATGGAGGAGGGACCCCTTCAGGACACTCAGAAGCACGGTACTTCCTGCTAGAGGAGATGAATTTTCCCCTTCCATGGCACAAATCTCAACATCTGCTCTGTCTTTACTTCCCAGACACCCTGACAGGTGTAGTCGTCTTTAAAACATTGCTAGGAAGCAACATATGGACTGTCAACAGTGAATAAAGGATAAAACCGTACAGGGTGGGGGCAGGGCTGTGTTGCTGATCTTTCAACCTTATTACTATTTTTAAATTTGGCTTTCGTTCCTCCAGGCTTTCCTTACGTGTTCATCTTTCACTGTCCCATCGACATGCTTGGCACAGAATTCTGATTTTCATTCTTGGCTTTTCCAGCTGTTTCTCACCATTTAGCGCCCTCCCTCACTCTTCCCCCCCAGGGAGAGGAAAGTTAAATGATGTTAATCTGCCAAATATTTCTAATCATTAGGAAGCCATAAAAATTAACATAACCATCAGAGGAAATTAATTGCCAAAGAAGACAAGGTTAGAGCAGGATGGTGAGGATGGGGGAGAGGAGGCCCGGCAGAGGGTGCTTTGATTTTCCTTTGTGGTTTTGAGAGAGGGGTTGCAGCTGGAGGATGGGAGGAAGAAGCAAAGCGCAGAGCTCCTTCCCCCACATTTAATTATGACGACAGCCCCAGAATCTCAAGTGGTGCCAGTGGAGAAATACTAGCGGAGGGATTCCCTTGATTCCTTTCTTTCTCCTCTCCCCTCCTCCCCGCCCCCTGCTCCTCTTGGGAAGATTTTTGGTTATTTTTTAATTCCAGTTCAAAATAGAAGTGCAGGGGGCCGGGGAGTGGGGGAAGAAGCCCACGCAGGACTCCTGCAGGAAATACCATTAATAATTAATACCCAATAATAATCAAATCCATGGGAGACTCATTACAAGTAAAGTCTTGACAGACTGACCGATGGATGCCCGTAGCTTTACTTCTTCATCAGATTGCAGGATTAGTTCAGCGGGGATTTGAGCGCACATAAGCAGTGACAAAAAAAAGGATAAATAGCAGGTTTGTTCACGGAAGAGGCTTATTCATCCCTATAGGGTTTTTTTCATTTTAGGTTTATGGCTTGGTAGGGAATTTCCCTTTAATTGGGATTGTAATATAATGATGGAACCTGTCGACATTTACAAGAGAGATGGGAGGGTAATTCTTCCTAACTTGTTTGTTGTTATTATTACAATGCAACACTGGCTCCTTTAGGAGGCTCTGGATAAAGGAAGCAGATTATCAGGCTCATCAGAGAACAAAGTCAGCTAGTGGGAGAAGAAAGAGGAGAGAGGCTACCAGCCACAGGACCTATGTGGACTTAGCAACTACGTGAAAGTCACACTCCACAGTGTTTATTAAAGTGCGCACACTTAGCTGTTCAGAGCACTTTGCACGTACATTGTCTCGTTTAATCTTCACTGTAACCCTAGAGGAAAGTGTTACAGCCCCACTTTCTAGATGAGGAAATGAGGAAAAGAGAGGTTAAGTAATTTCCCCCAAGGTCTCAGTTAATAAATGGAGGAGTTGGTATTTCATCCCGGGGAGACTGGCTGGGAAGTCAGCTCTAATTTGTTACTCTTACCCGGCTTTTTGTAGATGTGAGAAAATGACTCTCTCCACAATCATGGACAGGGTAGGAGGAGAGGCTCTTTTCTAAGCACGGCTTTTCTAGGGGCAGGAATTTCCAGTCATTCTACTCTATGTTCTGTAAAATCTGTGAAAGTATCAAGATTTCTTTGTTCAACGCCTTACAGAGAAAGCAGGCAGGGTCACAGCAGGAAATCAAGTTCTACTCAAATGGTTCATCCAAAGAAAATTTAATGAAGGGACTGTTTACAGAGGTGCGGGAGAGGCTAAAGAAACCAAGGGTGCTCAAATGGTGGGAGTGTTCACTAGGGA